>JABUQX010078940.1:0-7500 GCA_015478945.1 Trachelipus rathkii
CGGGAATAAAATCAAGAATAAGAAATACGATAAATATGCGCGAGAGAGCGCGAGAGCGAGTGCTAGTTACGAAGCGGGGGGGAGAGAGCTAAAGAAGGTTGTCCGAAGCAAAAAGACACTCTCAGACATTGCAAGAACACTATTGTCAAAGAAATAAACCTCATCTCTGTTGTTGTTAGTCACAGATGTTTGTCTCTGCCTCAGAACCTAACCTATATATGTATCTCTGTGTCTTCCAATTAGGATATGGCCCACTGCCGTCTAAATTTGATCACATTACAGCTATATATGATGCTACGAAGTGTCGATTAACTGTGCGGAGCGAGCGAGAGGTGCTGTTTTGCGTTCATTGCGGAGAAGAGAGAGAGAGAGAGAGAAGGTTTCGTATCTTTCCTGCCATATTCTACTAAATATAATTGCGCGCGAGAGAACTGTTTATATAGATAACACCACGAATTTAAACATCTCTCTATTCTTCGAGCACTCTTCGCATATATAACCTGCAGAATTGAACACACCCGTGACTAAATCATGAGGATCAAATGAAGATAAGAACATTCTCTTTGAGTTCTTATTAATCAGTTGTGAACTCACAGAAATGTTTTCTGTCTATTTACAAATAATTTTATTTATTTTTTCGCAAAATGCGTAACTCACTCGTCGATAATTTGATGCTTTCACGATTCAGAATGAAACCAAGAATCATAATTCTTAGTTTTGTTTACCTTTGGTCGTAAAAATACTAATAGAGACACATTAGTGCACTTGTTTCAAAAGGGGTTCTTAGATTTATGTACTTCTCAAACCTTATCGCCTTACAGCATTAAAAATCTTCCGTCTCCGGTTCTATCCGATTACCTATACATATATATACCATATATATTATATATATATATATATATATATATTATATGATATATATATTATATATATATTATAATATATTTATAATTATTATATATATATATTACATTATATATATATATATAATAATAGGTATATAGATAATATATAATATATATATATATAATAATATATATAGTATTATATCATTAAATATTAGAGAGTATATATATATATATAGGAGAGTATATATATATATATTATATATACTATATATATTTATACATATATATATATATATATATATATATATATATATATATATAATATATTATATATATATATATATATATATATATATAATATATATATATATATAATATATATATATATAACATAATATTTCTCCTTTGTCCACTACTTCATTAATATTTTGCCGAGCATAAAACTTATTCTTAAACATAAATTTTCCTCCTACTTTCTACCTTTATTTTTCAAATAGAGTGAAAGAAAGAAAAAGCAGAATGGCGAATAATTTGAGAACAAATATTATTTAAGTTCTTTATTATGTTTTTTTCTCTTTCCTTTACTTGATGATTAAAGAGGATTTATAATTAGCCATTAAACAAATAGATACATAAAAAAAGAAGGTAATTTTTCTTCCTCTTTCCCGCCCAAATTTTTTAATTTTTCTTCCCAAAATTAGAGTATTTAAAGGTATCATCTTTTTTAGCGATGGGAAGAAGGCGCCGTTTTCAATAATTTAACTAATTATATTCATGTAATGTTTAAAAGGTACAAAAAAAAAGATGGAAAGAAGTTTAATTTTGTTGATACAATTATTTTATTTATTTCACTTTTCTTAATTTTTTTTATCTTTGATTCAAAAGGAGTTTGTTGTTTAGTTTACTTGTTTTATTATTCTTTGTAATTGTTTATTTATGTTTACTTTTATTTTTCAATCGTCTATGTTATTAAAGCTTTAAATATCTGCGTATTTTAATGTTTTTTTTTTTTGCTTTTTCTTATGTTTTTTTTTTAAACTTTTTAAACATCAATTATCTAAAGTGAGATTGTTTCTTAATAAACACAAATTCATATAATCAAATTAAGGTTTGCAACTACATCAAAATTTGAAAAGAAATTTTTTTTAAAGCATTTATGTCAATTTGCTATCCATATTCCATTAAGCAATCCTAATTATTGTTTTTTTCCCTGATTATTCTCTTGTCCTGATCTTCTCTTAGGATAATCTCATGTTTTCGAGTCTTTTTCTTCATTTCTTTCCTTTAATGTCCTCTATGTATAGTCTACGTAATTAATAGTATCAATATAAAGGTAAAATGAAGAAATGTCTATTGTGAGCAAATGCAAGCAATATGCATATTTTCTTTAAATTACTTTACTAAATTATACATAAAGTTTAAATCTAACTATTCTTATGAATCGAATAACCATGCAAAGAAAAGTTTTTCTTATTAGGGGTAATTGGTTTCTTTAAATTAGGTTCTGCCAAAATCTGAAAAAAAATTTGTTTCTGGCATAAAAAATCAATTTTTTTCACAGTATAGAGATAAATATATTGGAAAAAATGACAAAGATTTAAATTATAAATGACTCATTGAATGTATGAATATTGTATATTATATTTTTTCTATTTCTCTATTTGATAGGTTTCTAAATAATGTCTTTGAAATTGCAAGAGGAAATGATTTGAAAAAAATAATAATAAAATGATAATGATAATTATGCAAATAATGGAAAAAATAAAATAAAAATATTTCAAACATATCCATCTAAGAACTATAATTGTATAGTATAAGTTAAAGAATTGGTTTTCCGAAGCAAATAGAAGTTAAATATTTTCAGACTTCAGAAAAAGCGATTATAACACCACTGTGTTTCCTGAGCACACCATCTTTCTTCCTTAGGACCTAACCAAGTGTAACGGCTTTCGATAAGCAAAGCCCATGTCTCAATTTTTGAGTTTAACATCTTATATTAGAATTTTTCTGTATGTATATAAGGACATTGTTGGTTTTTCGTCTTACTGATTTGAAAGAATTGAAATTAAAGTTTCGTTTTTCTTGTCAATCTACTAACTAAATTCATCCGAAATGTTTATTTAACACCATATTCTAAAATCATCCGAAACTCTTCTGCTATATAAACTGCCAAATTGAACACATCTCTTTTTTCTCTTTCGGAGAAAATCATTGGATCATAATTGATTAGTTGTGTCATTACAGACAAGAGAACTTTTTCTTTCTTCTTTTTAATCAGTTGGTGAACTCACAGAATGTTTCTGTATCTACAATAATTTTCAGCAATTAGTTCATCACATATGATTCTGATGTCGTTGGGTGGAGAAGTGTTGAAAGACAGAAGAAACAGAGGGAGAGCAGATATGAAGAATCGCGTAAGAGAAGAAAGAAAAAGGAATTTGACGAAGAATGGAGTGCTCTCTCAAGGGAGTCCTGGATTCGGGAAAGCATGAAATAGCTGAGCTTGGAAGGAATCAAGTTTCGAGAAGGAGGAACCTTTTGATAATATAACTAATTAATATTTACGCACTTTTATTTTGAAATTTTGAGATCATAAAATATTCAAATCAAATTAATAATAATTTTTACAAATTTTAAAACGCTGTTGTGAGGCAACAGAAGTTTGAAATTATGTTCCTTCAAAGATAAGAACATAAAAAATTGCAGAAAAAGCTCAATCTCCTCAAACATTGATTATATTTTGGAGATTGTGCGACTCTGATATCAGAATCATCTCAAAAGTTGACTCTCGAGATGGCCTGCTTGGTAGATTTGCAGCAAGTGAAGTAATAGATGTTGATAATCTTGATCCTTGCGATAAGAAAATGATTAAATATGCAGATCAAATCTGCATTAAGGACGAAGAAAACTGAACCACAGAGAAACATACTAAGATAAATCCTGGAGAAGAATTTCAGCAATGTAGCTAAAACCAAGATTCGGATATTAGAGTGGGATTCAACAATTAACTTTATATATTTTTTGTCAAAGAAGTAGCAAGCTTTTATTTTGATCAGAAGAGCCTAACTATTGATAGTGATTAGGATAAAGATATTATTAGACTAGCCTAGAATAATATTAATGTTGTTAATGTTGATAGTAGTGATAGTGATGATGATGATAATAATAATAATAACACCCCCTCCTTGATTAGGGCTCTGCCCGTGAGTGGTGGTAACTTCTATAAAATAAAATCTCCCTCCTCTTATGTTTAATCCTTCTTAAGATGAAGCCAACAAACTATTCTTAATGGGAAGTAAAATACTAGTAGAAACATCATAGACAATTGTTTCAAAAGGGTTCTTAGGTTTATTACTTTCAAACCTTTCGCCTTATACTATTAAAATCTCTCCGTCTCCGGTCTTTCAGACTACCTATTAACACATATATATATAATATATATATTCTATATATAATATATATATATATATATATATATATATATATATATATATATATATATATATATTATATATATATTTGTATATAATTATATATATATATAATATATAATATATATATATATATATATAATTATATTATATAATTATCCTTAATAATATAATATATTATAATTATTATATTATTATATATATATATAATTATTATATATATAGTTATATATATATATAATATATTTATATAATATATATATATTATTATATATAGTATAAAAAATATCTATCTATATATGTATACTAATATATAATATATATATATATATATAGTATATATATATAGTATAGTCTTTCTTATATATGTATTTTCAGTCTATTCATGAGTATATATATATATATATATATATATATATATATATATATATTCTTCTTTGTCCACCACTGTATAATTATTTTGCAGAACATAAAACCATTCTTAAACATTAATTTTATCTACTACTTTCCAACCTTATTTCCGAATAGATGAAAGAAAGGAAAAAAGCAGAAATGCGAACAAATTGAGAACAAATATTATTTTAGTTCTTTATTTTATTTTTTTTCTCTCTTTCATTTCCTTGATGATAAAAGAGGATTTCTAATTAATCATTAAACAAATAGATACATAAAAAAAGAGTTATTTTTCTTCTTCTTTCCCCCAAAACTTTTTATTTTTCCTCCAAAATTAGGGTATTAAAGGCATCTTTTTCTCGAGCGTGGAAAGAAGTTCGCGTATTCATAATTTAACTAATTATATTTATGGGAATTTTCGTTTAGAATAATTTAATAGATTCTAATGTGTTAGTTTGTTTTTCGAAATTTGTTAATATATAATTACTATAGTATATTATATTATATAATATATATATATATATATTAATAATAATATATATAGCTAATATATATAGTATATATAGTAGTATATATATATATATATATATATATATATATATATTATATATACCGGTATATTATATATATACTATATATGTATATAAGTATATATTATATATATTATATATATATATATATATATATATATATATATAATATATATAGAATATATATTTATATATATATTATATATATATGATACTTAATATATATATATATATATATAATGTCATCAGGCTTGGGGGTTTTCAGAGTACAAGTACTTGTACTTGTTCCTTTGGACTTAAGTACATTTTTGGAGTAGCTTGTACTTGTATTGTACTTGATATTGTCAGTTTCTAAGGAAACTAGTGTACCTGTACTTGCACTCTTGTACTGAAATTTACAAAGTACTTGCAAGTACTTTGAAAATTTTCAAACTTGCGCGAAATTTTTTTTTTATCATTTTTCTACGTATTGATATTATTTATATATGTATTCAAAATAAATTTCCATTTACGAATATAAGTATGTCATTAAATATATATATATATATATCTATATATAATATATATATATTAATATATATATATATATATAACTATATATAATATATATATATATATATAGTTATATATATATATATAATACATATAATATATTATATATCGATAATATATATATATATATAGTATATATATATATATATATATCATATATATATACCTATAGTATATATATATATATATATATATTATATATATTATATAATATAATATTATATAATATATTATATATATATAATATATATATATATATATATAATAGAGAGTATAACCAAAAGGAACTTTGAACAATTTTAAATTATTTATTACTTTCGGAAGAATACTTCTTCGATTTTCAAGACTTGCAATATTATGAATAAAATTTTACAAATCTTATATTGATGAATAACTGGGTTGAATAATATAAGTTTTGAAATAAATGAATCCCGTAGGCAAACCGTTGATACAGATATGTGGGTTGAAGTTCATGAATTTAAACCGAAATCTCGTCACTTCAGTATTAAAGACTGTAAAGTTTGATTTTCATTTAAGGGCTGTTTGAGATGGGCCCGAATTATACAAGGTTCTAAACACAACTGAAGATCGGGTTTCTCAGTTTCAATATTCCAAAATTCGTATCCTGTATATGATCGTTTGCCTCCTGAAGAGAATGAGCATTTATAGCTGAATAGGGGGATGATGTAAATGGTCTAAGAGTTCTAAATGAAATATCCTTTATGCTCAGCAATACGTATGGAAAGGCTTTGGTACTTGACTTTTCAATGTAAGGTGGCAATCGCAGTCACCAACAACTTGTAATGACTAATATTATTGATGACATAAAGGTAAAGGGAGTTTATCTTTTAAAATTTAAAATTTTTCCCAATTTTGTTTTCACTCGAAAATCTAAATCTAACATTAAACTGTGTAAAGTTTGTTTTTACAAAACCACATTAATTTACGAGTCGAATTTTGTAAACTGATTTTCCCCAGAAAGGCAGCCTCATATACAAAATATCCTTAACAGGAGCTGTTAATTTAGCTTGAGATTTGTCTTTAAATTTTGGTGAAAAGTAATTTTCGAAAAGTTGAGTCAATTATAAATTCTGGAACCCAATTCTTCAGAAATAATGTTTTTCAGGAAATCATGTTCTTTTGTAAAATTAACATAAGATGATGAAATTTTGTATTCCCCTGTCAAAAAGAGTTTTAATTAAGTTGAATTTAAAAATATGAGGAAATGAAAAAAGATCCCAAATGCCTTTCGACAATCCAGTAAAAGTATATAGGCGAGATTGGTGATTGATTGATTTTGGAAGTTGTGTAACAAAGCGTTTAATGGAGGGTATAGTTCCAAGGGATTGTAGGAGAGCAATAACAGTACTCTTATGTAAGGGTAGGTGGGATAAGGTAACTGTAGGTATTAAAGGGTAATTAGTTTATTGAGTGTTGTAGTGAAGATATATGCTGGTAGTTTGGTCGAAAGAGTGGCGTCAAGTGACTGAAGAACGATTGGTGAAGAACAAGGTGAGTTTAATAATGTAGACAGAAATGTGTGGATCCAAATCTTTACATTGAAATCAAATGAATTGGGAAATAGGGAGAAGAAGAGTAATTATATTTAGATTTTAATGGTTGCAAGCAGGCGTACAATAGCATTAATAGGGAAGCTCTATGGCAGGTGTTAGTTATATATGATGTTGGTGGTAGGTTCCTTCTGAATGAAAATCAAAAGTATGCATGACGAAAGTGAAGCGTGTG
>JABUQX010078940.1:25000-50573 GCA_015478945.1 Trachelipus rathkii
ATTATTATTATTTATTAATTATTATTATTATTAATTATTATTATTATAATTATTATTATTATTAATTATTATAATAATATTTTCGTCTGTAAATGTTACCTTTCATCTTTAAACAGGTAATATCGCCAAACTTTCACAATAAAGGACAAATTTTTTCAATGCAATATACGAGTTCGATGTCCCCTCTCTCTCTCTCTCTCCTCATCTCTCTCTACTCTCTCTCTCTCTCTCTCATCCTCTCGTCTCCTCTCTCTCTCTCTCTCTCTCTCTCTCTCTTCTCTTCTCTCTCTCTCTCTCTCTCTCTCTCCTCTCTCTCGTCTCTCTCTCTCTCTCTCTCTCTCTCTCTCTCTTCTCTCTCTCTCTCTCTCTCCTCTCTCTCATCTCTCTCTCTCTCCATCTCTCTCTTCTCTCTGCTCTCTCTCTCTCCTCTCTTCCTCTCCTCTTTATTTCATTCATCTCCTCTCTCTCTCTCTCTCCTCTCATCTCTCTCTCTCTCTCTCTCTCCTCTCCTCTCTCTCTCTCTCTCTCAGGAAATTTGGAATCGAGTTCGTATTTTTCTTCATTTCCAAACATTTGAATTATCAAGACAATTTCCTGACAACTTTTTCAGATAACTTTGAAATCTAAAGGACAAAAAAATAGATTATTGTATTGTTAAATTGTGGAAGCGAATTTATCTTTTAATTGTTTTGGAGTACGTTGAGGTAATAATGGAGAAATTATTGTTAAAAAACGAGTAATTTCTATATTAAATGACTGGGTCTCTTTAATATGATTTTTAAAACTTAAGACATAAGAAAAGAATTTTGTCTTTGAAATTAATTAATGTTTTTCTCCTGTAATATTTGATTATATTACCATAAGGAAAGAGGTGAAAAGAAGTTTTTGTGAAAATTGATATATTTGTTAATAAACTAAACAACCTTGTCTATTATGAAACTAACTTGTTTTTTTTAAAAAAAACTAGATTCAAAGGTTTGTTAATAGACTCTATCTAGCTAGGTTTTGCTAATTAAAATTCGAGAGGTTTGTGTATCTTAATAAACTATTTTGAAAAACTAAATTACAAACCTTGATAAACCTTTTTAAAAATAGAGTAAAACTGTGATAAATATAGCATAACTTTATGTTGTTTGGGTCTAAATGTATTTTTAGCTAAAGAATATATATTCATGGTTATGCCATAAACACAATACTACAAGATGGCAGTTATATTTGAGATAAAAATTCATTAAAATTCGAGCACAAGTCATGAATCCCTATCTTTTTATTAATATTTATAATTCTGGCATTACAGTTAAGAGTTTGAAGGAAATGGATTTTTTCTTAAAACTTTAGTTGGCATATTATAGGTGCTGTGTTGCATTTCAGACGTGCCATTTAAACTTTAAAGCAAATCAACTTTATCAGTTGTTAATTATAAGTATAGGGTATCAAGCTAAGTTGCAAATACTTTTTAACCTTCCCATATCATACACAAAATGTAACACTAAAATCATATGCTAATATTTTAATATATAATAATTTGCAACGATAGCAAAATATTAGTAAATGGAATAGATTTTATGAATTCATCAACAAATCCCAGTCGTCGAATAAATTATGCCGATTGAAACTTCAAATTTCCTTAAAGGGTGAATGCTCAGAATATCAGATCAAAATGGACAGTATTATAGCAATTGGACACAATCTTCGACTGTCAAACTCATGGTAATGCTGTTAGCAATCTCATTGGTTCTAATGCACGGTGGCCCCTCGCTTAAGATATAATCAAAAGTAACAAATCAACATTCACATACGTCAAGATCTTTCCCATATAACGATAACACTTACAGTTCATTAACTAACTTGCTATTTACTTAAAGGACAATACAGTACTACACTTATTATGATTTTACTCATCCTGAATGGACCCTCTAGTGTTCCTACTGTGATGGTACCTCGCTACATATTCAAGGTTGCCAATATTTCTTGCATGCAGGGGAGTCAAAGATGGCTCACTATATATAACTATTCTACTACTAATATATATAATAATTATAATCAAACTATATAATAATAGTATGCTACTATATTACTACTATATTATATAAACTATATATATATTATATATTATTCATATATAATATAAAAAATATACTTATATTCTATTATATATATATATACGCAGATATATATATAATAATAATTAATAAATAATTATATATATAATTAATTATATAATATAATATATTATATTAATATTATTAATATAAATATTTATAATATTAGAATTATATTATATTATATATAATTATAATTTGATATATAAATATATCTAGTAAATATAATGAAACAGTAACAGTTTATTAATTTATTATATAATCATTAATATATATACTATATTATAAATAGGTATATATATATACTATAATATAATATAATATAAATTATAATTAATAATATATTAATAATAAATATATAATTATATATATAATATATAGATAATATATATATTAAAATATAAAATATATAATTAGTATATATATATACGTAAATTATCACATCGGCGGGGTGAACTAGCAGGCCTAAACCTTATTTTAGACGGGATGATGTCTGGTCCGATAAATAAAATAAATAATATAAATTTTTTTTATCTGTGCTTAATAGCCATGTGCCGTATTAGTTATTATAACAAGGTTAATTTGGTATGCATTCTTATTCTTGAGAGTTTTCTTATAGTTTACCTTAATAATGTCGGGTAGCTAACTAATACCTTATCAAAATAGTAATCTTTCAATTTTGTAAAAATAGATGAGTTTTTACATTTGTTATAATGATCACACGTGCATGGGATTTTTAAGTTATATGTTCAATTTGATAAATTATAAACCTTTCGCAGTAAGTTGATGTAACTGGCAAAGTAAATTTTTTGATCTTAATAACTGACGTGAAAAAGCAGGAATCTGTACATGGGGAAAATTCAGACCCCCCTAAAAAAAAAAGATCACATAAGGTGTGTATATCGGAACACCATTGTTACGCATCTTACGCGCATAATTATTCAAGCATGTGATTTAATTAGATAAATTATATTTAAATTACTAAATAGTATACTATATATATTATGAGTAAAAATTAAAAAAAAATAAATGAATTTATATAAAAAATATGATTCTAAATATGATTAGGCAACTAAAGGGGATTGACATTTGACTACATTATTTTATTCTTAATTTATATTTAATCATTAATTGATATTTTTAATTTTTATTACTTATATCTAATGTAAGTGTTGTGACCCAATTCATTATACTTAACGTCAAAATTAAAACAAAATTAAATTTATATGTTACAAGAGGAATTCTAAAACAGATGGTCTTGATTCTAACTCCAAGGTCTAGAGCTGAATGAGCTTTATTAAACTTTAAATAAAACTTTTATTTATTACCTATTACATTATTATCTTTATTTTTGTCGTGTCTTATTTACATTACTATATGGCCATGAATTTCAGGGGAAAAAAATTCAAAAAAGTGTTTGGCCACGGATTGATCGAAAGTTATAACTAAAGATGGTCAAGTCACCCAGCCGACGCTATATATCTACTTTATATATCTCTCACATATTATACTATATTATAACTCATATATACTACTCTATCCCTACACTATATATAGTATATCTATCATTAATCCACACTCTATATCTTACACTATATACTTATATATATCACTCTCTATATATATATATATATTACCTATACTTATTGCTTGAAATGACTAGCTATATTTTCTATATATCCCCCGACATCACTTTGCTTTAATGAATGATTTTGGGATGTCATCATCTGGAATTTCTGCAATTCATTCAATTGTTGGATTGATACCTTTTTTTTTTTTTTTTTTTTAATTTTTTATTTTTATTTAACAAAATGAATAAATTTTAAAGCGGACTGACACATTTTCTTTCAATAGATTATGTAAGGAACATTACTTCTAAGCGCTCCTAAATTTCCTGCACTAAAACTATCAGAATCTGCTGGTCACCGGAAATCTCCAATTCCCTGGTACCACCAGCATACCCATCAGTCCTGTTTCTGATTAGGAGGAATGTGCGATAGAATAAGTAAAGCATACTGTATAATATAAAAAATCAATTAATATAAAAATATATTATATTAACTCAATAGAACAATATCATATATCACATAAATACATGTAAGTACCATATTCTATTACTTTTAATTTAAAATATTCCCATATTCTAATTACTATTGCATAAACTGTCTTCAAAGTTTATTAAGGTGTTTGTATTGCAATTTCATGTATCTTTTGATAGTTGAAGCAGTTTCTAATAGAGACAGAAAATAATGTTTATTCCACGAAGGGCTACAGGAATGCTACTCATTATTATTATTCAGTCACTTGTGGTCTATTATTTTTGTTAATTTTTAATTATAAAAAATTTCGTGTTTATCCACAACTTCATTACTTCTTATTAGGCTGTATTATATATAATTTAATTTCTGTCTTTATGGTTTCAATAGTATGTATAGCGAATAATCATACTGTATGAGGCAGTTGGATTTCTTAATAAAAACTCAGTCTCCATCTGCCAGTAATACATCTGAAGTAAAATAATTTAGTGCAATAATTTAGTGTAGTTTTCATTACTGAAAACTGGCATTTAAATTTTTTATTGTGGACATTGGTAATATTTTTAGTTCCTGTGAAAAACTTCATTATTCTTACTCTATTGAAACTAGGAACATAAAATTTACAGAAAATGAATAAACTAAAAAAAGTCTGTTAGTAAGTACAATTTATCTATAACCAATATAATTAAAAATTTAAAAAATATATTATCTCAGTATATATATAATATACATTTATTATATATATCTATATACTACTATATAACTATAATATATATACTATACTATATATATATAATATACTATATAATATACTATATATATAACATATATATTATATTTTAGTATATAATATAAGTATATAATAAAATAATTAATTATTAAATATATATATAAATATTAAACGTAAAAGATATATAAATTCTCTTTACATAAAAAAATAAAAAGGAGGTGGCTAACAATGATTTTCCAATTATACTGTTGTAGATTTTTGTATACTATGACATCAACAAAAATCTGAAATTATAATATATTTTTTTTTTTATTTAATGGTTATTTTTAGAGTTCAAAGAGTCTAATTATATAATACTAGCTAAAAACCTTGTTGAGACAAATTAGGTATTACAAATGTGATCGTCATAATATTTTTTGTCTGATAATCATTATATTTTTTTTTCTTTTTAACTATAATTATCTACAATAGTAATTGAAATGCAGTAACATCAATTG
Source organism: Trachelipus rathkii (assembly GCA_015478945.1). Lineage (NCBI taxonomy): Eukaryota > Metazoa > Arthropoda > Malacostraca > Isopoda > Trachelipodidae > Trachelipus > Trachelipus rathkii. The sequence continues at coordinate 30,366 of JABUQX010078940.1, forward strand.
CACATAATGTATTGCTATATTGGTTTTCGGTAATAAAACTAATCGGAGTCGTTGATAAGCTCTGTTGAGTAGAAGAAAAGATTTATTGTGCCATAACTGTAACTAAATAATTATTATGTTTTTTAGCAGAAACTATTTCATTAACCAAATTTATACACATAAAAAAAACAGTAAAAAACTAATTTTGTAATTTATTTTTTAAGGACAATTGTCAATCAGAGCGGTTATTTTTAAACTGTTACAATAAATGGGTTCTAAAATTTTTAACGATTTTTTTCCAGGTACAATTTTTCTCATATTTCCTCTATACAAAAATTAAAAATAGCGAAGCTTGGCATTGGATAGAAGAATAATCAAAAAGTCTCAAAAATCCTTTTATCATTTTGTTATTTATTTATTTACATACATTATTATATATATATATACTATATTATATATATATATATATATATTATATATATATATATATATATATATAAAAAATACCTATATATACTTATATATATACTATAATTAGTTAATATACATCGGCTAACTAATATACAAATAATATATTATTTTACTATATGATATACTATAATATACTATATAATAACACATAAATATTAAATTAAAAGTATATTAATTATAATATATAATGAATATATATAATATATATATATACCAATTATATAATTACCTATATAATTAATAATAAATATAATAATACTATATATATATTAAAAAATAATCAATATATAATGATTCATAAAAATCGTAATTATATAACTATATTACTATTATAAATCCTATAAAATAAATAAAATACCAGTACTTAAAGAATCTGTTTATTACGTAACTTTGAGTGTAAAGGTATATGATAAGTTGTGTAAAGAGTAGCTATAAATGCAGATTTACTTTATCTACTTAACACAAATTTAATATATACTAAAAGGTTAATGTAAAATAAATTCAAAATTTAGAAAATATAAAAAACAATATTTTTTTTTTGAAAACTTACATTTTAAAAGATACAATCTCGAGTCGAAATTGCTGATAGAACACAATATATCCCTATTCTTTTTTAATCCAAAGGTCACTAAGGTTACTGCAGGTTTGATAAACTTATATCCAAATTAATGGTGTACTACCCAAATACACATTTATTATAACTGGAATCTATATTATCATAAAAATTTTAATAACGAAATGAATATATCTTTATTATATTTACTATGAAAAACATTCGTGGCATGTTTTTCAGATGGAGAGGAACAGACCTATTACGAAAAGCCATATACTCGGAAAAAAAATTTCAATTTTCCTCAGGTTCGATATTTCAAAGAATTTCACCTGAAATTATCACCGCCTAATGACATTACGCTTTATTCCTTCGCATGGGTATAACACTTTTGATATTCTTTTCATCTAGCGTATTGATACTTGTAAAACTTTTTATTGTTATCATTAGCTTTTTATCGATTATCCAACAAGCTCAAGATATTCGATTCATATAATATGAACATAATGAAAACTTCAATATTATAAGAGAGCCTATTTATGTAAAGAACCCAATACAAATTAAAGACATAATATAGATTTTAGATATATACTAGTACTGTAATTATACTCAAATATATATATACATACCCATATATTATATTACTAAATTATATTAAAAATATATTTAAACGTATATATACATATTCATATATAGCAATATAATAATATACATATACTACCAAGCTACTAATATCGATATATACCCTAATTGAAATTACTGAATCTATTCCACCACATAATAATCATAATAAATAATCATTAGAGCGTGGACAGTCATCGATGTTGTTGCTCATAGTTTATACAAATCAGCAAATGCCTAGATTCATCTAGGTTAGGACATTCTTAAGAGGGTCGTGGTCCAAAAATAGGTTAAGAGTCTCGGATTTAGTCTATAAGAAGAGATTCTTCCTTTGATACTATTTAAATGTAATACTAGCACACAACCCCTTGAGTAATTATGTAACCTTAAAAAAATTTGTTAACCTGATTGCTACATAAACTCGAAACCTAACCACATCATGTTAGATCAAAGAAACCATTAATTAGGGTGGCATAAGGAAACGTATTTGTGAATATGAGATATAGAGAGAAAATTAATGAAAGCAGGAGGGAAAAATATTCAAAGAGTGTATAAGGGAGATGATTTAGAAAATTATAGAAAAATAGAAATGAAAACTTAAAACATCTAACGAAAGCGCAAAAGAGGAGGCGGAAATTATTAAGCAAAGGAAAATAAGGTTAGATAATCTGAAGAAGTTTTATTAGCTTATACACAATTTAAAAGTAAAGAATAGACACAATTGATCCAGTTAAAATTATTGAAATTGTAGTCGTAGTTATTTGGTAATGTAATATTAAACCAATGACTTTATTCTTGCTTCATTAATGAGGAAAGATTAGATCATAGTTTGGAGACTAATAGTTCTTGTATGTAGAACAGTAAGACTTACAGACATTTGATATTTCATGTAACCAGATAATAGAAATGTTTATTAGAGTCACTTTTGGACCCAAGATAGAAGCTCGCAGGCCTTGTAGGTAACCACTACCCTAGTAGATTACTTCTGAAAGAAGGGTAGTACCAGCAATTGCAAGGCACTGTATTTGCTTATTTAAGCGATCGTATAAACATTTGGTGAGCGTACAAGATAGATGAAAATGGCTATAGATGTTGTGCCTATTTTAACAGAGAGGTAGTAAAGCGAGATTTGGGAATATTTATAGGCCCCGTTGCTTTAACATTCTGGTATGTATAACGCTTCTGCGTAAATAGTTAATGAGAAAGGTCATTAGAAGAATCATTTAGATAGATAAAAGGATGAATGGAAGTAGCACGGACGTTCACCTATTTCCACCGTCAAGTCAAGACAACTGCTTCTAATAGATATCTTATGGAATCACCACTTTATCGACTGCATCGATTCGAGGAAAATCCGTTGATATCGTCATACTGTTAGACTTCTCGTACGCTTTTAGATAAGCGTTCCCACATTACCAGGCTTGATGAAAAAGTTATTGTCACATACTCGTACCAAAGATGAAGTGGGTTACATGGTTTTGGATATAAAGAGTGGTTGCGAAATAGAAACAGTGTGTACAACTAATGGTAATAAGTCATCAATGGAAATAGTGAAGAGTGGTACCCAAAGGGTTGTCACTACTCGTATTGTTCCTCATATATAAATTAAATGATTTACGACGGAGGGACTATAACATGCAAGGTTTCTAAGATTGCAGATGATACTAAAGTGGCACCTCCCATCAGTGTAGGAACTTAGTCTGAACAATGCATCAGAGAAATCAAAATGATCTTGATAAACTTTCTTGGGGGGTGGGCAGATAAAGTGGCAAATGAATTTTACAGTTAAAAGTCTAAGGTTCTTCATGGTTCTTACTAACGGTTATATCTCACAAATAAAAGTTTTAACTTACAATCATGACCTGGGCATGGGCTTTGAGATCTGGTGGACAAGGAAAGATTCAGGTGTGATTTAAGCAGAGTAGATCTTGAAGGTACGGCTACTACTCCGACTGTTTAGGAAGTTAGGAATAAGCTTAATAAATCTAGGCATAATAATCGCAAGGTGCTTGTCTACAAAGCAGGAAGATCAGTAAGTGTAATTGATATGCTTAGCCCAGTAATAAGAGTCATTGTGACATTAATATTCATTTAAAGAAGACTTAGATATGCGTACGAAGAAGAGGTGAACGTCAAAGCAACAGGATGATTTCCTGGGTTTGTAAGGGTAAGGCTATTGAAGAGAGGCTGATGAGTTAGGAACTGTTTTCTGTAGAAGAGGCCGATTCTCATAGGAGGGGACATGATACAGGTCTAACCACAATATTTTACATCTAATTGCACTTTCAGCACCTGAGACTAATAATTATTCATAGTAAGAACATGGAGCAGGTGACCAGGGGGCAATAATAAGAAAAATCAATGAAAGAAATGCATGCACTTGATATAAGAAAGCATGCAATCAGTAATAGGGTTGTTGAATTTTGAATAGAATCTGGCAGAGAGGTTGTTGAGATGTTACCAGCCACACGACACGATTTGCAACATTTAGAAAGGCGTTAGATTCGTAATATTCGGATTGGTTGGTGATAATCATAAAATATCTTGACGAAGCCAAATTGGCGGTTTTTTAGTTATAGTATTTATTAATGTTATTGCTACTGCATGTGTGACATAACTTAGTTATTTAAATGCAATAGTGGACTCGGTTTGGTAATCATTTTAATAACATTAGTTTGACTAGCCAAAATTGGTTGGATTGGTGGTAGTACAAAAATTGACAAGCCTAGGGGTGCTTGTAGGATTTGCATGAGCAGTTTGGGTAGTCAGGGTCTTGTGACTTGGGGCTTCTACGAATAGGCATGTGGGCTTATTACTGTCTCTTAATTCTTCATTATAGTCTAAACTAAGATCTACCATGATGAGGATCTACATTATATACAACCTAGATCAAACTTACAATGGACTCTGGCTACCAATAAATATTATATCTATACAATACACATTATCATATAATAACATATAATCTATTATATACTATTATACTAATATATAATATTTATAATAGTAATAATAATAAATATATAATATATAATCATACTATATATAATAAATTATACATTACTAATAATGATAATAAATAATATTACTATAATATTATATACTATTATAATGAAGGTGATAGCTTAGGATTTTCACTATAATAATAGATGTTTGTGAATATATATAGTATTATCTAAAACTATTAATAACAGAAAAGAATTAATATATAATATATAAGTTATATATAACAATTACTATCTAATATATATTAAGTAATATATATATATTACATAATTATATATATATATATATATATATAATATATTATAATTATATAAAATAATATTCTTTCAAATTGATGATATTTGTTTATTTTCTAGCAAGTTGCGTTTTTAAAATAATAGGCTGTCTGCAGCTAGAACTTCAATCGGCAAGCTTTCAAGATTGATTTAACAGCTTTGGCAGCCACCAACTGCTTCGACATCCTGAAAGTTCTAGCGGAGATAATGTCAGAAGAATTCAGTTGTATGAAAGCACAAATTACGATAACTTCTCAAATATGAAAATGTAAAATTAAAATTCTAGAGAAAATAAATATAACGATAGTATCTAAGTATCTTGACCACACCTTACATTATCTTCATCGATTGAATGTTTTTCTTCAGTTTATTTCTACTACTAAACGTTAGTTTCAGAAAACATCAGTCTGGCAACATATAGGTTCATAAATTTTTGTTTCGCCAAGATTTTGTAGGGGGAGGCAGTGGGCCACCCTTCGCCTACAATGCCACATATATTCTCCTATAGTATCAAGAAATAATATATACTAATAGTATTGAAATACTTTAACACTTATACTATAGACTACTACTACTATATCCTACCTTATATTACTACTATCATACTTACATATATAACCTATATATATATATATATATAATTACCCATTTAGCAGTCTTAAAGCATGATATAATAATATCGGAAATCTAAATCAATATATCCATATGTTATAGTATACGGCTGATAATAACTTTACTATTATATTATATTATTTATTATATATTATTTTTATTATTAATATATATATTTATATTTCATTATTTAATATATTATATATTATTATTATTTATTATATTATTATTATTATATATAAAGCACACTCATATACCTACTTTCCTCCTTGTTTTTTTAGAATCTGTGGAGTCCAGTTGCTATACCCATCAACCTTTACCATATATATTACTATATATAGTAACATTTTAGGTTCTAAGATATATATTATATAATTATACCTAATACATATATATATATATATATATATATTATATTATATATATATGTATATATATATTATATCTCTAATAAATTACAAAACATCTTATTGCAATAATATGTGCCTTTTTTTAATATGTATTGTTCTATTTTATTTAAAAAAATTATTGCAAAGTTTTCTTTAAGTTTCTGTCTGGCTTACTTTTATAAAATAGTCTATCCAAAGTGAACTAACATATTTCCAACAAAACACAAAAAAAACAATAAAACTGGGAATGAATGAAAAATAATTTCATGAGCAGATTTGATTTTTGTAAATTTTTTTATTATTGAAACTATAAATAAATCAGAACAATCAATAAAAAATAAAACTTCACATAATTGTTGTTACCCATTTTGTAGCTGTTTATAAGTTTCAATACGTTCAGGTAATTGACCTCCTGGGAACTCCCAACCGATTAAAAACAATAAGAATTAATATATTAAGCAAAATGGTCTGCATTCACTTCATAAGACAATTTCTTTTAATCACATGTAAATTCTTATGTTCTATGTTGGACGGTAGATATAGTGAGTGACTTGGATGCAACTATATTACCAGCCCTATATACTATATCTTTTTCAATACTTAGAAACCATTTCAGCACTGGCTGTGTCTGCTACAGCATATACGTATAATACCGATCCAGGTCTTTTTTATGAAAACTCGGTGTTATTAAATATTCATTTAAAGTGGGTTATAAGAGTTTATTATTGATACAAGAAAACTAGCTACAAACTAGCCTATTTAATTTTGACAATAACAAAGTTCATGCCCATTAATATTTAACCTGAAGAATTTTGAAATCACTTCTTACTCAATCTGTAAACAATGGTCTGGTTCATACTCCCGTAATGTGTGCGTTTTGCAATGGTTGTAAAATGGGTTTCATTATGGGGTCCTAGAATAGTTAAATTTTTAAAATTAATACAGGTACGTGCCGCATCACGCCCTATAAATGGTCTTTCTTTATTAATTATATAAACACAGTTCCCTTATCATAATAAAATGATTGCACAACCTGTATGTTATAAAATAGTGTTCCATAGTGTCATTAAATTATTTATTATTTATTCACAATGTGGTAAATGAATAAATAATTGAGGATATTTAATTTACTAAAGTTAGGTCCTGGCAACATAATTAGAGTCATTATATAGAATACAAGTTCTCGGTTTTTGGGCAGCTAAAATACTTAATGTTTATTATAGACTAGTATTTATTTCTAACAAGTGAATAAAACAAGTATTCAGCCACATTTGGTAATAAGGAACTGTTTAAGATAAGTATGCATCTAAATAACGAGTACTCGAAAAATGCCAATGCTGCACAAAACTACATAGAATGTTTATATACATAATTATGTTCATATGATTGGTGTAACAGCAATTTGGCTATATACACATGATGCTAAAATATTAGAAATAGGTTTTTTTTTGGGGTTTATTCGTTTCTTTTGTAATTGCATTCTTAAAATAAACTAACCATTTCATTAAAATTTTTAATAATTAAATTAAAGCGTTATATTTTCATTGAGCTTATGAATCGGGAAATAATTGACAAAAATATATTTAATTTAAAAAAGTAGAAAAATTTTACAAATTAAAAAGGATAAAAAAATTAATAATTTATTTATAGTTCGAATTATTTGCTTGAAAGCCTGTATTTGGAAGTGTAATAATTACGATTTAGTTATAATTCAAGCTCCACTAATATTCGTATTAATATCACAATCGATCTAACTTTTATTATTTTTGTCCTAGTCTTTCAGTATTAACTTTGCTGTTCGATTGTTATTGTCCCTTGTACGTCATGATAAATATAGATAGCGTTTTTCTTGAAAGAATGATCTTCGATAAGTAAAACAATGCCGAAATAAAGGAAGGGGTGGTTTATAAATAGCATTTATTTAGATTCTTATGCAAGTGGAGGAATCCTTAATTGAGGCTAACTTTATCGGAAAGTCAAGACGTATTTTACAAAGTTGATCTCGTAAATACGAAAGGACTCACAAGATAATCAGAAATAAAGTTTACGATCATAGCATATCTAAGTAAATTATATAACTACACTACTGTCGAAGTTGCTTATAAAATTTCTGGTGGGCAGGGGGTAACTGCTGACCTCCCTTGGTTCAGCTTTCCTTGTATATATAATGATAAGAATATATATATTAAAAAATATATAACTACGTATAATATAATAATAATAATCAGTTAATTAATATAATAATTATCTATATACTACTATAATATATACTTATATAATATATATGACAAATATAATATACTTATATAGTATTATTATTATGTGCTAAGGAAATCTTCATAACGAAAAATCTTACAGAATAATGTGTTTCTTAGCAATTATACTATAATAATATTATATTAATATTATAGACCTGTTTTTATTAGTACTATAATTAAATATATATTATAATATATATATATATATATTATTAATATATTATATATAATATCTGATACTAAATATATTAATATATATGGGTTGATCGTGTGTGTGTGTGTTAGAGTTTCTGTGTGGTAGTATTGTGCTGAGTGTGTGGGTGTTGAGTGCGCATATAAGGCTCAGCATTCTCTCATTGACAATAAATCAAGAGAATAAAAAATTATTTAAGGTTATTCTATCTATTTAAGATCGTGTACATATGATGCAATAGCCTTCAAGATTGCATTCTTCCTTATAAAATTATAACATGCAGATATGATGTGACTTCCGCATTAAAAATATAATATTATATATATATATTATATATGTACTATAAATATATATATATAATATATATACATATATATACATATTATTATTAATAATTATACTTAATATAATATATATATATATAAATTATAGTTATATTTAATAAATAATAATATAATTATATATATATTATATATATATACTAGTATATATAAATATATAATTATATATATATATATATTATATACTTTAAAATAATAATAATATATACTATAATATATACTACAGTATATAATAGTATTAAGTACTATATATAATAGAATATATATATACACTATTATTATATAATATATATATTATAGTAAATATATATAATATAATATATACGTCTACATACTATATAATATATAAATCATTATATATATAATATTTTATTATATAATATATCATATTACAATACTATATATATAGCTGTTTTTATGGTAAATAAAAAAGCAGTATTCTCCATAAATAAAGTATTACAAAAAAAAAAGAGCCAAAATAGGCCTAAATAGCAAAATATATTTTTTTTTATTGTCGCTTCATTTATTATTTCTTGTAGGCCACGGTAGAGCCTACTTCGTATATATAAACCAATACCGAAAATATTTTTGTAATCAAATTCCCCAAGAAGGAATTCATATACGAGGCAAAAGCTTCAGATCGTATGTCGATCTGACGCGTATTGAACTATTGGATTGACGGCTTTGTCGACGTTTATTTGACGAACATTCGAAATACGAGGAATGAAGAAATAGATAGTGTTCAGCTCTATATTTTTGTGGACTTTATTTAATATATGATACTGGATATATGTTATTTTTATTCTGATTTAAACTCGCTTTATATATGACTATATTATATCCTTAATATACTAACTATACCAATATATATATATATGATCTATACATATTATATATATATATATAATATTATTATATAATATATACTATATAATACCCCAAATATACTTATCACTATTATAAATATATATATCTTCTAATATATATAATATTAATATATACTTTTTATATATAATATATATATAACAACTATATAATATTTATAATTATATAATAATATATATATATATAATATATATATATAATAACATATATCATATATATATATATTAATATATATTGTTAATATATATAATATATATATTGAAAACTTCTTTATTTATATAACAATGTAGCAGTTTTATGTTATCTCAACATTGAAAAACTATATTAAGTTATAATTTTGTTTGAAAATAAGTTTAATTATGTATATAATATATAATATAATAAAAATTTATATAATAATATATATATATAATATCTATAATTATAATATTATATTATATATATCTATATATATCTTATTTATTATATATTAATATAAATATTAAAATATAATTAATATAATTACTATATATAATATATTAATATTATAAATATATATAAATATAATTAATTTTAATATTATATAATATATTATATATATAGTATAATAATATATATACATCTATATATTAAATATTATATATATATATATCTTTTATATATATAATATTTATACTAATATATAATATATATAGTATACTTAATATAATTATATATATATATATATAATATATCAGTATTATCTTATATATATATATAAACCTTACTTCTTCCCACCTGACGCAATCCAAAATCGCCTATTCTGTCAAATATATATTATATATAATCTTATATATATATATATTATATCTATTATCTATATACTATATATATATTATTATTTATATCTATATTATATATCACCATATATATATACTATATACTATTAATATATTCTATAATATATATTATACTATATATAGAGTGAGTATTTTTTAATTCAAAGATGGGTTATTAAATTATCCTCTTTTGCACCTTTTTGCGATCTAATTTTGAAACCTATTAAGATTAATTCTAGATTTGCGATCCCTTTTGAGGCCGTGACTTTTCTCATGTTCAGGTTGGTCTCTATGGGATCTTCTAACACTTGTATGTCCTATTTAGTTCGAAATATATATAATATATATATATATACAATATTTAATATCATTAATAGTATTAACAAATAATATAATATATTATATAATATATTAAATATATTAATATAAAATAATATATATATCTATATATATAATATATATATATATATATAGTATTATATATATATATATAACTACAATATATATATATATCCTTTTTATGTATAATGTATAAATTGTATAACCTATATATATAAAATTAATATAATACTATAATAATATATTAATATATTATAATATATTATATATTATATAATAATATATTATTAAATTTAAATATTATATATATATATATATATTATATATATTATATAACTTATCTTATATATGTTATTCTAATTCACGATGAAAAATCTGATATATCGATAGTAATATATCTTAAAACCGATATTGTAAAAAATAATGTAAATTCCCTCTCGCTTTTTAAATTTATTTTAGATAATTGTTTACTAAATCTTATGAATATTACCTTTATATAGTTTTTAATCACTAATCAGGGGAGATCCCTTAATCGAAATTACATTGGATAGTAATTGCGATGACAGATATGTCATATCTCATTATCAATTCTTGCTCTTTAATACATTATCTTCTTTCATAGACAACAGCTTCAGGTGTAAACACAGACATCATATTTTATATGGCATCATTACGTATATGCATAAGGATTCCTTTCCGTATAACATTCAATTTATTGTTGCTAGCATGACATCAACTGTCTAGTAATATTCATTAAATTTCGTGTGAAAAGTAAATCTCTTTCAAATCAACTTATTAAGCAAGGCAACGGCGTATGAAAAAAAGAGATAATTATCAACCAGTCAAATCACTAGTATAAGTAGACAGTTAATATTTATTGATTCTAAAATGGCACTAACTGTCTGATTTGGAAATATATCAGGTTTGTTGAGAATTGGACAGAATATAATTAAAAAATATATAGAAATCTTGAAAATAAATATCATTGTTTTTCTCATATTAATGAATGTATATTTTGAAAAGAGATGGGACCAAAACATTCAAGATCTTGCAATGTAGCAAATTCTTGGGTAAGAGACTTAGACTAAGAGAAAGGATGAAATTGTGTTGTAAAGAAGTCAATCGAGTTCACCTTGTAGAAGAGGGAATGTTCGACTAAAGAGTTTTTAATAGTAAAGCAGCAGTCAGGGAAGCGTAAAATGAAATTCACTAGGTCTTCTAAACATTAAGGCTTGGATGTTTAGATTATAAAAGGAATCAATTCTAATCCTTTATAAAATATATATACAAAAGAGAATGTAAGGTTTTCGGCTTCATGTTTCGAAGTTGTTTTACTTGTGCTTTACTTCCACAATAAGAATGAAGTGAATGAAGTTTGAGAACAACTATATATAATCATGTTTACTCTCTCTCATCGTCTCTCTCATTCTCTCTTCTCTATCCTCTCTATCTCTCTCTCCATCTCTTCTCTTCTCTCCTATCTCTCCTTTATCTTCTCTCTCTCTCTCTCTCTTCTCTCTCTCAATTTTATATTCAGGGGTTAGTTGCTTATAGAATAAACTTCTAGAATCATCATTTTGCTGTTTCGTTTGTCTACATAGCTATCCACTAAAAAGGAAAGAGTAATGTATGAGTCGCATGGCAAGGGCCTGGGTTTGATCCCTAGTCCGGACCCTAAGTAGAAATTACCTATAGAAGTTCTCCCCTATGCCGTGAGGTGCGATACTTTTAGTAATAAAAGAAAAAGGGTTATGAAATGATAAATGCATTATTGGATTATAAAGATTAAGGAATAGAGCAAGAATCACTGAAAAACAATTTCAACCCGCTTATTATATAAAAAAATTATATAAAGTTAAAAAATTTTTTATTTAAGGGGTAGAATGGCGTCATTGGACTGGAAAAGATATCACCGTCAAGATTACAAAGAGAATGACAGTTACCAAAAGGGGATTATTTACCAAAGCTTTGTGACAGACTGCGTCGCAACCTTTCAATATGCCAATCACCAAAGCAAAAGTAGAACTCGTGCACATACAGTATACACGAGCTCGCTCGCACACACACACACTCAAAGCTATATATATTATTATATATCATATTTTATTTATAACTAGTATATATATATATATATATATATATATACTACCTAATTTCACATAAAGATGTACTTATTTACTATAATATATAATATTACTAAAATACAAAAACCAACTATATACCTATTATATATATATAATATATATAATACTGTATACGCCTTTCATTTCGATTAATTCGCACATAGTGGGGGGGATATCATAATTTAATATTTTCAGAAATTAACATGAAATTTTATAAAATAATAAACTAAAATCATGGAAATCAATAAATCTAATTCGAGCTAAAATTATAATTTTAATTATTTTATTTTTTACGTAATTACGTTAGAGCATGTATTCTTGTATGAGAATGAGATTAATAATCAATAATAAATAATATATAATTAATAATAATATATAATAAATAATAATAATAAATATAATAAATAATATGAAATAAATAATAATAATAATAATCATAATAATAATAATAATATAATAATAATATACATATAATAAATATTTGGAATAATTGATAATCAAATAATCATAATAATAATTAATAAAATAGTAGTAATAATAATAATAATCAATAATGATTAATAAAAATACAATAATAAATTAATATATAATTTTACCATAATTTTACCATAATAATACCATAATAATATAAATAATAATAATAATATAATCATAATCATAATTAATACTAAATTTAATATTTATTTTGTGTTATTGAATTTTTGATGCTTTTTCAAGCCTCCCGAGATTTTTTCTTAAGAAAGAAATATTCTTAATTCTCGGAGTAAAAAAAAAAACTTTTGAATTTTCATAAATGAACCAAGCTTTCGTCCGTATATACTACTTTCGGACATTTTTTCAAGGAATGATTTTATTTCGATAATATTTTATAAAGTTTTACATATAATTTTACAATACAAAATCTAATAAACAAAACAAATAAATATTAATTCGGGTCTTAAAAGTTAAGAAAAGTAAATAATTGTTATGTTATTTTGTTATTTAAAACATGTATTAAAAAAAAATTTGGACATTTTGATTTTGACACTCATTATTCGCTAATTTAATTACAATTGTACATACACCGAACTTGTTGATAATATATTAAAATAAGACGAAATTTGTAATTATTATAAATACCATAATATTTAGTACACTAGGGCTCGAATTCCGAATCGAATTACCTACTTACTTACTCCTCTATAACCAAGTTCTCAATTCAGCTTCTTAACGATCAATTTCAATTTTTACGGAGCCAGGACCCTACGGGTATCGAGGACGTAATTCTTATGTGTAATATTTAGTCAGCTAGTGAGTAAATCGATTTTCAATACGGGAATTTATACTCGATTTTCCAAATTAAATGATTCCCTTCAGGGAATCGATTTTTATCGACTTCGTCTCTAAAGTCAAATTAATACTAATAATAATATAATAATATAATTAAAAAATTACAGAAGCACCGATATTGCTGAACCGTTCATTCTCATTCTTTGTAAGACTTAAAAAATGATAATAAATAAATTATAAGATAATAATAAATATTTATGAAAAAATAATATAATTAAATTAACCAAAAATTACATGTTATAATAAAATTACTTCTCCCCAAATCAGATTACATAATATAAATATTTTATTATAATATATTAATATTATATATATATATATATATATAATATATTATATATAAAACTAGATAATGTGTAAAGATATATCTATAATATAATATAATATAATATATATATTATATATATAATAATATATAATTTATAATATAATAACAACTATAAGTCTTAATGTTGAAAATAATTAATATTTTAGTTAATCTATTTAATTAATTTAATTAATTAATTAAAGTTACTAAATTAGTCAATTTATTCAGTTAATTAATTTAATCAATATCAGAAAAATCAAAGATGGGAAAATAAGATACAACGTGTGCGGCAAATAAGGACTATTTTTAAAAGACTTTGGGGCAGAAGAAAAAGGAAATCCAGCCATTTCAGCTCGGGAATAATTAATAGTTAATTATTATTTGCTTCATTTTAACAAATCAATTCAATCAGAATTAATTGTTTATAATAATTACCTTAACAAATTTTGTCAATTGAGTATAGAAAGGTTTAACAAGATATTTATTCTAAAAGAAATTGTCGCTAATATCTTATGTGTCTGTCTGTCTGTTTACATCAAGTGCACATTCAAGATGGCCAGCATAAATTAAAGATTGAAATTTTTATCTTTGATTTTCGTTGTATCGAGGAAAAGATGGAAGCAGCATTATTTAAAGATCTGTAGAATCCTCATGATCTTTAAATATATTTGTTTCATGCACTTTTGTTTCGCTTTTAATAAATATTCATTTAGATTCAGTTAGTAATAACGAATTTTTTTTTTTTTTTTAGCAGCATACAGTAGGGAAGTACTATGAAGCACGCTGCTCACATATTGTTAATAAGAAATTGCAACAGGCAGAATTCTGTGTATGCTTAACAAAACTTATAATTACCTAAACTTAGTGCTTCCTAACAAATTTTAAATTAAAAAACAAAACATTCGGAATAAAAGAGGAATATATAATAATTTATTATTATGAGAGAGATACTGGTCAAATGGTTTCTCAGTCTCTAAATGGGGATAAAAAAATAAAAAAAAAAAAAAAAACCAAAAAAAAAACGATGATCTCAAAAAAATATCGCTATTTCGTCGGATTGAGCTAAACTTAAATGTTACCGCTAATTGTTGTAATAATTTCTTAATAAAATATGTAATATTTATTTTCACAAAAAAAGGAAAAAAAATCCTGAAAACGAAAAGTGGGGAAAGATAAATAAAATACTTGAAATAGAAGAATTTCTGTAGTGTAAAAATGTTTTGGATTTTATATTACAACCAATCAAAATGGCAAAGACTAGCCAATAAATAATTTATGTACTTGCGAATGATTAGTTTATGTTTCATAAAAATAACTAAAGTTTAAAATATAAATAAAGAATATTTCGATGGGAGTTTACAACTTGAAAGGAGAGTCTCTGGCTGCGCACCGCACCGCACCACACCGCACCGCACACGCACCCTCTCCCCAAAAAAACTCTTCTCCCAAGTCGTAACCACCCTTATCTCCAATATAATTTCGGCAAAATATATTCATCAGTGTCTTTTTGTACGAGTTATTTAATAAAAGATATCTCGTAAAGTGCATTAGCATATATATATATATATATATATATATAATATATATATATATATTATATATAATAAAATATATAAAAATATTATTATAATAATAAATAATATATATTATATAATAATATATATATGAATATATTATTAATATATAAAAATAAAATATATATATTATATATTTATAATATAAATATATATATATATATATATTAAATTATATAATATTATTATTAATATATATTAATTAAATTATATATATATAAGAATATATAATGTTAAAATAATATATAATTAATTAATGAATATTATATATAATTAATAATATAAATATTATATATCATATAAAATATTAAAATAACTATATATTATATATATATATATATATATTATATTATAATATATTAATATTAATATATATTAATATATTAATATATATATTATTATATATATATAATATATACTAGTATATATGAAAATTCCATTTTTAAAAGAAAAGTTGTTTTTGTTTGGCAGTGATTTATAAATAGGTCCTTTTTCAATACTTAGGTGCTAAAGTTTTTTTTAAATAGAATCAGATTAGATAAGAAGTAAATATGTGGAAAAAAATAATATGCATTGGAAAATGGCAAATGTCTTTGTCAATTATTCCTTTATATAATATACTCCTATATAACATAAATATATAATATATATAATTTAATATATTATATATTAAATAATAAACCTATATATATATATTTATATATTAATATAATATATATATTATAATATATATTAAAAATATATATAAACTATAATATATATATATAGTATACTATATACATCTAAAAATATATTAAAATTTTAATATAATAAATAATATTATATATATATATATAATTATATATAAATATATATTATTAATAACATAATTATATATATTATATATTATTATATAATATAATTAAATTATATATATATATATAATAATATAAATATAATATTCAGTTGTCACCAAAATCAAACCAAAGCTCACGTGGCAAGCCTATTGAAGGAGGGGGTTTTCACCTCAACAAATTAACTAGCAAATTACGCAATTGAGTAGAGGGAGATTATTAATTGAGTAGTAGAAACACAGAAGATCGGAGAGATATTTACCGAACGTAGATTGGTGGCAGAGAAATGAGGAGGCACCAGCAGCGAACTAGTCTGGAGTTAGCTTAATATCAAAACAAACTCATGATGCAGACACAGTAATCTTGTGCTAGAGAGCGTCTTAAGGTGGTGGCAAGCGAGTGGTAATAAGTTCCTCGAGCACGCTGCTAACTGGTACCTAATAGAAAAAGTAAGATAAAGTTCACCAACGCTACATGCGGTACGTTTAAGATAAGAGATCAAAGTGAACTTAGAAAGTACAGGACAGTTTTATATAAGTTTTTTAGACCTTTGACTCGATCACTCTAATTACATAATAAGCCGGGTGAACTGAGCCCCCCCGATATGAAGAGCAGTACTCTATACGGGCGGATGAGATCTATTGTAATTAACTGGAGTAACTGTGCAATGAGGTAACAATAAGTCTCGCGTCTAAAAGAACTTCAGTTTTCTTTGAGCACGCCCTAGCACCGTATTGTGAATGTGGTGTTTGTTAAACTATTAATTTATCAATCCATTAATTATGAGTTGAACGAGTTTATATTGTCAATAGGAAGAGACGGAGAACTTGTCGAAAGAGATTAGAGTAAACTGATTTAGAAGGTTGTTCTTAGAGGGTAGATTTAATAGAGTTGGTCGTTTTAAGGATTAATAATCCCAAGGTTGAGACCCAATAGACCAATCTGTGGACATTCATATCCAGATTCAGCGAGAATGGAATCGCAAAGATTAAGACGAGAGGCAATTCTAGAAGTAAAATGAGGAGCATGAAATTTAATAATTGAGTTGTAAGAATGAAGGGTCGAAGATCATCGGCATATGAGCGGATAAGAGTATAGATGTGCGACGAGAAGATCATTCATTGAAAAGCAGATAAGTAGGAATAAGACAGAAACTAAGAGGAACACTCACTATGACAGAAAAGAAGAAGAAGTCGCTTCGTTCAACAACATTGATATTGAGCGATTTGAAAGAAAGCTGACATAAGTAAGCAAGAGATGAGGAAATCCAAAGAGAAGAGAGCTTGGAGAATGACGGTGCATATGACCTGTCAAATGACTTTGGATATGTCTAAGTCGCACAACGCAAGTCTCCCCCTGTAATATTACTAAGGGCGGAATACATAACTCTGCTTTATGAAATAGGAACAGTATATCACAAGTAAATACTCGAGCGCGAAAGCCGTACTGGGATCGGAAAGAATTTGAATGAGATCCAGATGGTCTTAGAAATGAGAGTTGAGAATGGTTTCAAAGATCTTAGATAGATTACAAGTTATAGCTAATAACACGAGCCGATAGTTAGACAGGATTAGAGAGCGCTTCTTTTCGGATCAGGTTGGACATATGCGCAACTTCCACACTTGAGTGGAAAGTTATAATGATTATGATGATTACAAGAATTATAATGATTATTTATACGAGAGGAGGGGCTAGCACGGAGTACACTCCTCAAAACCGGGAGATATGAATCCTCGGGCCAACCGCCTTTTCCTAACGTTCATAAGATCTTTCAGGAGCCGGCATGAAAACCGAATCAATGTAAATTAGGCAATTACAATTACTGACACCTGAGAAGAGCAGGAGGAGGAAGAGGATGACCAGAAATGTCAGGTTTGAGTTATTAAGAATAGCAGGCGAAGAGATTGGCCTTTGAGCTGGAGATGTTTAGAACAGAACATCAGATGATTTAGAAGGAGAAAGGTGATTTTACAGATAAGTTGTATATGGAGATTTTATTTGGCATTAAGAGGCAAAAGATCCAAATAAAAATATATAATATTTAGTCAGTAGAGTCAGACAAGGAGGGTGCGCATGCTTTCGTTAATGATTGAAGCAGCTTTTGGCTTTTGCTCGTCGAAGAGTATTCCTGAAACGATTTCTAGCTGAATGAAATTATCGAGAGTGATAGGAGAACGAGAATTTTTACACCTTCGATTCGTAGTCTCTAGTCTGAATGGCCATGAGAACAAGTCGTGACCATTAAGATTATAGAAGAAGATTTAGTCGAAGAAAGGAATGTAACTGTTCAATCCCAATCAACGGATTACAACCCACACTTATCCGGCAGATATGCGAAACGTCACAGAGGACAATTATGCGTCATTACAAATTATAGTTTAGAGTTTAATGGTTTAGCCCTCCAATCGGCCCGGTCAAAGTTCCAGAAAGAGAGCACAGGGCAGGATGGAGATGTTGAAGAGAAAGTATTAAAATTGAGATATAAAGGTTGTGGTCATTATATTTAATACCAATAGTGGCGACAGGTGGTAGAATATTTATATTAAAGCGATCAGGACTATGTGGTGTCAACATTAGGTCAAGTGTGTTCTAATGATTGGTTGTTAAGAGATCCGGAATGTTGTTTTGGTTATCTTTAATAAGTTGCTCTTCGAGAATGTTTTGAGAATGCTGAATGATTCGAGTCTCGTCTCTTACTAACTAATATCAGTATGAGGGACCACACTCATATCAGTGTGGTGTACATATGAATCACCCTAAATAGAGGTACTCAAGAACTTGGGTGAGAAGTATATTAAACAGTCCTCGTGAGAAGATAGTAGATATTCAAAAAAGGTATGAAAATCTGTATCTGTTAGGGTATGATTACAATAGCAGAGTCACAGATTATGATAGTAGAACGAAGACAAGATTTTACGCCAAGAACTTGAATTTAGGAGATTCGAGATTTCACAGAGAGTTTTTAACAGGTAGTGTTACATGTTATAATAGGTACAATAGATCATTCCTTTAGATAACGGAAATTTGAAATATTAGTTATAGTTTGGATAACATTAAACGAAGTTAGTAGGATGAATTTCTTAGCATTGAAGTTCTCAGACAAGAAGCAAAAAGTTTAGGTTAGCGATTTAGATGAGGCGGTTATTTCGCGGTTAAGCCAGAGTTAGAGTTTTTAATGCCGCGGATGTATGAGTGATCAATAGAAAAGCCGCACATACTGCAAAATCTGCCATCACACACAAAACATACACACACTACGCGCGCGGCACATAACCACACTGCACTTACACGACGCATGAACGCACAACTACACACAATGACAAAAC
>JABUQX010078941.1:0-5000 GCA_015478945.1 Trachelipus rathkii
TTAAAATAGTTTTTTTAAATATTAATCTGAGTTGATATATATTATATCTATTTTGGAAATAGTATATAGTTATGCTCAATCAATACGAATTAAGTATCGGATGTTATTGCTTTTCCGATAAGTACAGTTTTTTAATATCCTTTACATACACTTTTTTAAGGACTAATAAAAAACTGCTATCCATTCCTCTAAATCTCTCTCATTATAAATAATATCCCTCATAACCTGTGAATTTTTGTTTAAATTTCGGTTTAGGAACCATAAGTTTAGGTTATGATAAGTTGTGGTAAGGTATACACAGAAAATCTATGTCTTATCGTTAACAGAAAACTTATCGATAAACTTCATCTTTATTTTTGAACGTAAAAAGAAGATTTATATGATAAACGAAATCGTTCTTATAAATTACGTTTGTGGTCTAACACCTAATGTGGTAGTGTTGTCCATTCATACTCAATATCAATAATTCGATTATCTTCTCAAATAAATATCGATTTTTTTCTTGTAGAATTGAGCTAAACACTCAATCTATTACATTCTATTTTTTTCTACACTTCTTAATTACTATTTTTTATTGGAGATGGCCGTTATCGGACTTCTGATATTGATATATATATTTCGTTCAGTTTCGTTGTATTATTTCGTCGGTGCTTCAGTAATGAATCATATTAGTTGTCCTGGACATAACTTTAGTCTATAGTTCGGAACTTGATTGGATAGAGGCCAAAAATGCACACGCCATAGATTCTAAATATCTGTATTACTACAAGGTATATTAATCACAAAGCAAATTCTTCTTTTCAACACTCCACCAGTTTTTTGCTAAGTAGTGTTTTTTTTTTCTTGTGTAAAATGATTTAAAGTTTTTATCTTAAAAAGTGAAGTAAGCATGTTGTAAAGAGGTAATAAGTTGAGTTTTAACATGAATTCTGACGAAATATCGATATTTTTTCCTGAGAGATAATATCGGTGTTATTTC
This sequence comes from Trachelipus rathkii, assembly GCA_015478945.1. NCBI lineage: Eukaryota > Metazoa > Arthropoda > Malacostraca > Isopoda > Trachelipodidae > Trachelipus > Trachelipus rathkii. The sequence continues at coordinate 980 of JABUQX010078941.1, forward strand.
TTTGTATCTTTGAACCCATGTCAAAGTATAGAACATGTTTGCCAAACCTCTCTCATTTATAAATTCAATATGAGACCAAACAAAAAAAAAAAAAAAAAATAAAAAAATAAAAAATAAATTTAATATCGTAGAAAAGAATGATATATGAAAAATAACGAAAAATGAATTTTGTCTTAACGTCGTTTTTATAAAAATATGTAAAATTGCCAGTGTAATTGTCATTCAGACTCATATATAATATATAATATATATAAATATTTAAAATATTATATATACATATATATATATATATATATATATTTATTATATATTATATACTCTTTATTATATATAAACTATATATTATAATATAATATTATAATATATATTTAACTTTTACATATTATAAATATATATACAACATAATAAATTGTATGAACACTTACACACTATACAGTACAAACCAATATCCATATTTCTGAATCAGCGGTAAAGCCTATTACCAAAAGGAATGTAAAAGAAAAAAAAAAATAAAAAAAAATTAAAAAAAACATAAAATGTTAAGACGACACTTATAGAAAATTAAATTACATATTTGGAATCAAGCGTAACAAAGACTTATTAATATTTAAGTCGTTTTATGATTTAAAACTATGACTACCTAAGAGTAAATACGCATAGGATCATTCAGGATCGGGGTCTCTCGGCACTCTAAGTGGACGACGGGGGGAACTTCGTCCCCGCCCGCTGTCCCCCATCGGCTCGAGCCCCCTAATGGATAATTATATGTTTCCTTGAACTTCAATTTTTAGGGGGCTGCGCGTTCCGATGGGGGACAGAGGGGACGACGTCCCCCCTCGTCCACCTAGAGCCGAGAGACCCGCTCTGATATCATATGCGGTCTACACTACGGGTATTCGCTTAGTTTTAATTCATAAAACGACTTTACATATATAATCTTTTGTTACGCTGATTCCAAATATGTAATTAGTTTTCCGTAAGTTCTAATACTTTTCGAGATAACTCTCCCGGCCCTTTTATGGAATTATGGTTATTATATATAATATATAATAATATATATATTATATATATCTAATAATATAGTATATATATATACTATATTATATATATATAGCTTATATAATACTATATATTATATATATACCTATATATATATAGATATATATATATATCATATGTAATATACTAGGTCCTTTAAGATGAATATAACGGAACCTAAAAAATATAGTGTATGAAATTTGGTATTTCCCTTAAATACTATATTAGTACATTATAGTTAATTACGTTAAAAATAAAAAGAGCATTGATTATTATTGGACAATTTTTTGGGCTTCATATAATCTTCGATTTGAGAAAACATATTTATATTCTATTTTTCTTATTGTTTAGAAAAGAATTCCATTACTGTATTACCAATATAAATATTACACCTAAAATTTGTTTACTCACGCCAAACGGTTTTTGAAAGAGAAATTTTTCTGCAATAATAATTTAAATTTTATACCTCAAATGTTGTAAATATTCCTAACTTAAGATTATGTTTAACAAAACTAGAGAATGATTTGGTTTCCTTTTAAAAGATGAAATCAAAAACACGGTGTTGGAACTAGCAGAACTATGTTGAAATCGTTTTCATGTGAATTTGTGTGGAGAAGGAAAATTGAACACGAATAAAAATTTTATTTCTCTAGAAGAGCAAATCATTCTCAAAAACTACAACGGCAGCTCCGGGAAAAGGAAACAATTGCTCGGATCCTGCAAAAATTTTACCAGGAAACCTGTAAAAAAAAAAAAAAAAAAAAAATCTATGATCTTCAATAACTACAAAAGCTACAGGAAATGTAAATTAACATGTTTGAATCCTGTAAAATTTTGGGTTAGGAAAATTAAAAAAATAAAAAAAAAAAAAAAAAATAAAAAAAAAAAAAAATAAAAAATGGGCTAGTTCTTTGGGTGGGAGTGACTAGAAATAGTATATATATATAGTATTTGTAAAGGTATTAAACGGCAATTAGGGGGCTCGAGCCGACGGGGAACAAAGGGGGACGGTTTTCCATACTCGTAGGGGAGGGCGGAACACACCCTCCGAGACATCCCAAAATACCAAAGAAGCGGGGTTCCGGCGACCCTCCCCGGACGGGGGGATTAATGTCTACCCCACTTTAGTCCCTCATGGAAGGCTGTATATGAGACCCCTGAACTTCCTTGCATCGGTGGGTATATCCCTAGGGTTTCTCTTTTAGTTTTAAGTAATAAAAAAAGCAAATTAATAGAAAGTCTATTTATTTTAATACAGAGTAACTCAATAAACAGGTCTCTAATAAAATATTGAAAAATCTATCCTTCTTATGCACGGCAAGGCCAAATTGAGGTAAATTTTTATTTTTTACATTTTTTATCTATGCAATATTTTATCCAGATTCCAAATAAATGTTATTTCTTTTCATACTGTGTACTATTGTATTTTGAGATATTAAATTTTTTTTTTTTTTTTAACATTTCGCACTAAATTTGATACCAGCATGCCAGCAATGTATTCCTTTTCCGGTAGCTGTTGTAGTTTTTAGTTTTTGAGATATGTGGCTCTTCTAGAGGCTGACAGACTTCATAATATATATATATAATTGGATATAAAATAAAGTATATATATATATATATATATATAGTATAATATATATATTATTATATATATAAATATATATAAATTAATTATTTATATCTTCCACTCCTCTTCCTTTATATTCGTTACAGTTATACAATATATATATATATTAACCTATATATAATATATATATACATTATAATATAATGAAAGTGGAAGCTCTATATATATATATTAATTTGTGTTTTTTTATTTTTTTTTAAAAAATATTTTTGTATTAACTTGTTTGATAAATAAATCAGGGTTCAAATTTTCAGACTAATTTTATTTTTAGTTCCGGTATAACCCATGAGGTCCTATATACTATTAATATATATATATATAATATATAATATATACTATATAATATATATATGATAGTATGAGTATATAGATAAGGTACCATAGGCCTACAATACAATACCTAATATAATATAATATATATTATATAACATATTATATATATATATATGGTCTTTATGTTTCGCCAACCACAAAAAAAAAGATAGATGTAAAGTTGGTATTCCATATTCTATTATTCTCAGCAAGAACAGTCTTCACAGGGCCTTTTTTTTCCAATTTAAAATTCAATTTTAATTGTAATATTTATATTTTTTTCGTGAAGTTTAAAAAGTATAAAATATTAATTTTCGAAATTGAAAATCATTTAAATATATAAGAATTTAATGTAAAAAATTATTTTTCCTAATAGTCTAAATATCATTGTTACAAGTAATATGTTCAAAAATAAAATTAATATAATGAAATAAATTAACACTAATGTTTGGCAAGTACTTCAATGTTTTGTGTATGAGCTTTTTCTTTGTCTAAATATATTTTTTTTTAAAGAGCCAAATCCATATCTAAAATAACTGAATAACGTATATGAAAAGGAATACATTGTCGGAATGCTATGAAAATTAGTAATGCGAAAATGTAAAAAAAAAAAAAAAAATCACTAGAAAAAAAAAAAAAAAAAAAGAAAAAAAAAAAAAAAAAAAAAAATCAAAAACTACAACTCGTACCAGGAAACGCAATATATTTTTGGAATCCGGGTAAAAATACTACATGGAAAATGTAAAAAATTAAGAATAAGAATGTATTGGTTAAATAATGTTATAGCATATATGAGTATAGCACTATTTAGAGACTTTTTAATATCGTTACTCTTAAATAAATACATCTATTAAAGTTTTTTTTGTTTTAAACTAAAAGAATACCCAAGGGTAAACCGCAACGATGGCAGGAGTCGGTCTCTCGGCCTTCCGGGCAACTACGGGGTAGGACTAATTCCCCCCCTCCGGGGAGGTCTCCGGAACCCCCGCTCTTGGTATTTGGGTGTCGCGGGGTTCTCCGCCCCTCCCTACGGGTATGGAAACG
>JABUQX010078941.1:10000-31421 GCA_015478945.1 Trachelipus rathkii
CAGGAAATGGCTGTTAGAATGGTGGAGAATGGAGTTGGAGTGAAGGTGCTCCTACCTTATATGCGGGGTGATTTGTTCTGTGTGGCGACATCTGAAGAGAATTGAGAGGATTTTTATGGAGGAATTTGGCAGGGTGTGTGGAAAGGAGGGCTTGAAAGTAAACGTGGATCAGAGTAAGGTTATGGTTGTGAGTGAGGAACTCTCAGTGTGAAGTTATTTAGATGTGAGCAGCTAGAAAGAGTGTCTGATTTAAATATTTAGGGTATATGTTGGATGAGAAGGGAACGGACGATGCAGAGTTAGTAGGAAAGTTTGTGAATGGCAGGAAGGTGGTGTGGAAAATAAATCGTTGGTGAATGCAAAGGACTAAGTCTTTGAGTTGCCTAGGGTCTTACATGAGGGTATGTTTTTACCCATCTGTGTTATTGTTTGGTAGTGAGACTATCGGGCGAATAAGAAGGTATAATCTAAAGTTTCAATGTGTCAGATGGACAATCTAAGCGGTTTGTGCTAGGTGTGAGAAGATTGATAAAGAGGGGAATGAACGTATTAAGGAGTGGTGTGGTGTGAAGAAGGGTAAATGAGAGAATGAAAGTATGCTATGTTGAGATGGTTTGGTCATGTGAAACGGATGAATGATAGTAGGTTGGTTTAGCGATTGATAAATAGTGGTGAGTGTGTTGGGAACCGGCCGGGAGACCGAAGAGAAAGTGATTGAGTCGGTGAACGAAGTCTGAAGGGAGAGAATTGAGTTGGCAGAGGCGAGATAAAAGTGCATGATAGGAGAGAATGAGGGGGTTTGGATGGGGGCATGGTTGTGGTCCACTGGGCCAGGGGATGAACCCTTACATTGAGATTTAACCATAGTGAGGGTCTCGCGGTCCCTGATGCCTTCTACGGGTGGATTTTCTTGTCTGTGCGACGGCTCCACTAATATAATGGTACAGAGGGGGCTGGTAAGGCTGGGCTTTCGTTTCGACGTTTGTCATGTTCTCCTACTGCTTTTCTTTTCCGATCTTGGGGCATTACCACCAATCTTGGGGCAAAGAGGTAGGTGAAGAGAAGTAATTAATAGATGAAATAATAATAATAACCTTTCAAACAGCAATATTTTTAGAATGATTCAAGTTTCAAATAGGTTGATTCATGTTTTTAATAATTGATTCAAATTTTTCAAAAAGTTGATTCAGGTTTTTATTAATAAGTTGATTAAGATTTTTAATAAGTTTATTCAAATTTTCAATGAGTTGATTCAGGTTTTTAATAAGTTGATTCAGATTTGTTTTTCATCGCTTATTAGTGGAAACTAACTTTTCTGCTATTTGTTATATAGGTATATGTTGCATGCCCCCAGGTTTCCACATATCACATCCATGGTGTGCTCCAATTACACCGCACTAGTTTTCTTTTTTGTTTAAATTTTCATCATTGCATTTATTTTTTGAGAGATTTTTATTAATTTTGTTCCTGTTGATGTTTTGACTTACCAAATTATTTTACGAATGCCCAACTATCGGGTAATCTTTCTCCGTATTTCATTTGTATATTTAATGCAATTTTATTCTAATACCTTACTAGTAACGTTGTACTGGTAGACATTCCGTAATATCGCCTACATAAATGTGCTTCGTCATCTTGCGTCCTACATAAAAAAAAAAAAAAATACTTCCCTAGAAGGACGTAAAGTTCAAACTTCATATATGGTCAGATGACCTCTTCAAGAAAGGTTACTCGAGTTTCACGGGCCTACGCAGATACAGTTCACTAGCCGGACCTATGGCAGATATCAGGTTTTTATTCCAGTAGTAACAAAAAGTGTCACTTATGTATTTAGTTACATCTGAGTAAGACTAAACTAAGCCGAAAGAGAGAGTAGCTCGAACCCAGTCCTCTCGCTTGCTAGGCGAGTACTCTACCTCTGAGCCACGGGCGTACTAAATAATTTAGTATTGTCGTGGATGTCCGCAAATGCGGGACCCCCAAAGTATCAGCATCCTCCTTTGGACTATTCAGATCTGCATCCTCATTTATTGATGTTCATAATCTTGCATCAGCATCTATGGATATAAATTACCATATATGCTACATTACAACTCCATATTCCTCTTTTATTTTCTTTCTGAATCTTCTGTATCATCTCCCCCCCCCCCTCCGGTGCCATTTCAATTAAAATAAAATTCCAGTCTGTCGTTACATTCTGGCATACAGTAGGTCAGATTTGATTACAGAGCATGCTTTATTCTATTTTTTCATACAATTTTATAACCAACCTTTCTATGGAAGTAAATTAAGTTGCATCAGTACTATTGGCAGATAGGAAAATATGATATTGTTCGATTGTTTTGATTTCCAATATCGAATTTTTTATACCATCTATTCTGTACTAATTAACTGATTTTATATTTGCTCGTTTGTAGTTTCAACTATATTCATTTATTGTGATTTTTATGGGTAATTAGTTTATAATAAATTATTCTTAATTTACTGTTCAATTCAGTGATCTTTCACAACATCGTTTATTATTATATATGTTTTTGCTTTAATTTAAAAGTTCGTACCTCACAAGTATAGCCCTGTTCGAGGATGGGAATTTCTCTAGGTAATTTCTACCTAGTATCTTGAAGATGGATCAAACCCGAGCCCTTGTCTGGCGACTCTGTCGTTCTATCGATTGAGTCACTGTAACAGAATTCGATATTTTTATACAGGACAGGAGCTTTTCGATCGTCTCCGAAGGAGAGCTTGGACGTGGAGGCTGGGGTAATGATTTTATCCCTGTGGAGAGAACATCTTACATGTTCTTTGTTCCTCCATATTCAGGTCTCTGCTTCCTCCGCTTTGTCCTCTCAAATAGAGCGTATCCACCCAAAATCCTATTTATTGGACTTTCGCTGGGGTTGTGACTCCGATCTTCAACTTCCTTGGCTTACTTCAAGGTATCGGTCTTGCGTTATAAGTTTGACATCATCCACGTGAAGTGGATTTCTCCACACCTTGCTGCATGCTTTGGGATACAATCCTTGAACAAAGCTGACGTACATCCGGCGACGTTGAGGGATTCTTTCTGTCTCATAAAGGTAAACGTAAGACGACGCTTGCCAAGACTGATGAGGGATTGGGAGCATCGGCTTTTTTCCAAAATCTCTTCACATCTCACACTCTGCCAATCTATTCATCAATTTTTTAGCTGTGGATAGAATTATCAACATTCCAACCTGGGAAATTATATAATCTTCTCGAACTCTAGAAGTACTCTCTCGTCGTTTGTTGATCGAATTGATCAACAGGGAATCTTCTCGTTTCTGCCGTCCAAAGTTTCATCTGCTCATTATTACATATGGAAATGAAAGTTATTACATTCTGTTGGGTTCCTTTCCATGTAGGAATTTTAGAGAACGAACGAGCTAATAAAGAGGCCAAACATGCAGCAAATAACAGGGTGACAAATGGACATACCTTCCATCTGACGTAAGATTGGGGCATGTACCTGCATCAGAGTTTTATAAAAGCATTCGACGAAGTTTCCTTTCTTTCTGAAAAGACTATGTTGGACGGAGGATTCTCGGAGTGCCAAGCTACGCAACGTTAAACCACTCATAAAATTTTGACCATCACCGTTCAGAAGTCGCAGCCAACTGGTGCCTGTTCTGGCTCGTTTACATATGGGTCATACATACCTCACAAATGAACTTCACATTTTGCAGTTCGTATGGTCCTCTTACAATTGACCGCTGCGTTCATCTCTGCCCTAAGACGCAGGTTTTTCCTCTAATATGCCTACTTTTCCTCTTCGGAATTGCCTTGCTCACGTACTAAATTAATTTTCCCATTTCTGGAGTACAATATTTTTGCCTTTTTTCGGGAGCTATTCATAATCTCCGAGATCCAAATCTTTCAGTACCTCTTTGTGTCTTTCAGTTTAGTGGCTTTATATGTTGTTGGTACAGTAACAGGGTATAACTTCTCTTGTATGCAGTGGAAATCCCTGTACACCAACTCTAAAGAAAATATATTAATTATTCTACAGCTTAATTGACATTTCTAAAAATAAATAAAAAATGGTTGTTCTATTATTTTAATTGGTACTCTTATTGCAGGTCAAGAATGAATATAACATTCCGGGTTGGTGGTAAAAGTGGTGATGAAGCTTTGGAGAAAAAATTCTTAGAGGAAGCACATAGAGAAGAACTTCTTGCTCTAAAAGGACATAGGTAAAATTTTTCTTTTGCTTAATGGAAATTTAAATTTTTCGAAATATATACAGGAATATTTTAACAATCTTTGTAAAATAGTGTTCTTTAAACTTTTTTGAGAGAGAGAGAGAAGAGCAATGAAAGGAATTGAGAAGAGAGATGAGAAGAGAGAGAGATAGAGAGAGAGAGTTTTCGAGAAGAGAAACAGAGAGCAACGAGAAGAAGACGAGTGAGGAAGAGAAGGATGATTGAGAGAAGACCCGAGAGGGTGAGAGATGAAGGAGAGAAGAGAGTAGACGAGTACTGAGAGTAGAAGAGAAAGAGTAAAAAAGAAAGAATAGAAGGAGAAAATAAAAGAGAAAGAAAGAGAGAGAGAGAGAGAGAGAGAAGAGAGAGAGAGAGAGGGAGAGAGAAAGAGAGAGAGAGAGAGGGAGAGAGGAAGAGAAGAGAGAGAGAGAGAGAGAGAGCACGAGAGAGAGAGAGAGAGCATAAAAGACAGAGAGAGAGAGAGAGAGAAAGGGTAGTAAGAGGCGAGAGAGAGTGAGTAGAGAGGAACCGAGAGAGAAGCAGAGAGAAGAGAGAGCCATTGAAAGAGATAGGGAGATTAGTGTATGTAGTTAATGAGAGAGAGAGAGACGATGAAGAGAGAGCAGAGATGAGAAGCATGAGTAAATCGAGAGTGCAGGAGCCAGACGACATCTAGAGAGCGACAGCAGAGAGATGGAGTAGCAGAGAGCAGGAGAGCTAGGAGAAGAGAGAGAGAGATGAGGCGGAGTTGAGAGGATGAGATGAGAGAGAGAGATAGCAGTAGAGAGAGGGGAGCGAGATAGAGAGAGGATTTGGTGATATATGAGATAGTAAGGAGTAGATTTAAGAGAGGTAATGAAGAGATCTTTTGAGCTCTTTGTGAGTTGATGTTAAATAAAGTCTAGCATTGTAAGAAAATATTTAATCAACTAATAACTTAAATTTTTCAGCTTTTCAGTTTTTATAACCTACGTAGATAACATCACCATAAAGTCCCACATCAGTCACTGATTGTGCTTATCTTATCTGTTATTTTTACCTTACATGAAATTGGAGTGTGAGTCAGGGGCTATTGTCGATTTCTTTCTATTCCATATCCTCAGCGGATACATGAGCGGATATATTAACATAATTAAATATATATCTATAATTATCTCTATTATATATTAATATTATATATATATTAATAACTCACTTATATTCAAGCAAACCAAAAACTAGTTTATTAAATAATAAATTTAAAAATAGAATATAGTATTATATATTATATTAGTGAAATATTGATTAATTAATGATCTATATATTAATATTATATTATGATTCTCATTATAATATATTTAATTAATAATAATTAATTTATATATAATTATATAAAGTATCAATATATTACTTATAAGATACTTCAAGACATTATTATTATTATCTCATATCATGTCTTATTGATTATGTAAGTTAAACTAACAAATAGAGGATATAAATCTAATTAATTTTTATATAATTAATATTCATGTACTAAAAATTAAATGTGATCTAGGAGTGGCGATAAGGCGAGTTAGCAGTAGGTTCTATAAAGTGGTGCAACAAGGAGCCGGGCAAAAAAAAAAAAAAAAAAAAAAAAAAAGATTCCACGAAACCTATCTGCTAGGATCTTTGCTTTACCATTTTATATCCATTACATTACACTTTGCTTATTTCTAAAATTAATTGTTTTCTTGCATAAAGTTACTTTTATTGTGCGAGATAGTCATTCGTTATTCTTTTGCAAACCTCGAAATCTTTATTTCGTTTCAAGATTTTTCATACTATAATAGTTATATATTACTCCCTCTTGCGCCCTTCAATCATTCTCTAACATAAATCACACCATTTGGAGTTACGGATTATTGACACTCTTACCGTTTATCTGTCGTACGTTACATCAATTACTTTTATCTTGGAAATGAAAGGTTCGATAGCTTCCGTTGCGGGCTTTTATAGAAAAGATGCGGAGATTATAGTGAGTGTATCGCTTCTTTAATTAGATTTTATGAGTCTATATCACTCTACCCACGCCACTCTTTTAATCGTTGGTGTGCTCTTGATCTTCTTTTTATATAGTGGTTGGGCGGATGTTTTTCTCCGCGAGACTTCTGCTTTCCCTCCTGCGATGTATACTCCTAAGATTTCTGTGCAGTCTCTCTTTACTACGACTTTCTAATTTAATCCATTTCACTGTGCTTGCGCTTTTATTCTCCTTGTATGGGTTATTATCTGTTGTTGTTATTTTTATAACTTTATCTTCATCCTAATTGACCTTGATCGCATTTTCCTCACAGTGTGAGGAAGTTCCTCTCTGTATATAAAACAGTCAACTCTCGGGAATAAAATCAACACGAGTGGTGAATTTTTTTCAGCAGTAAAAAACGCTTTTCATTGAAGCGCAACGCATCGTGAAGCCTCGTCTATGCGCATGTAATGGGCTAATGGCGTGATATTGGGGTAACGTTGTAGTATTACTCACTTTTTCTGAGCTTATAAATCTATTGTTGTTGGGTCTACATTTTCTTTTTCGTTTGGTCCTGGGCTTTGTAAGTTAAGCTAGCGTACTCTTATTCACCGCCAATCTGGGGGTTGTGTTTCTTGGTCAGAGGAGGCGAGCAGCAGATGGTACATTTTTTTGCCACTGAATTACTTGTGCTCTCTTCTATAGCCCACCACTGGGGGTTCTAATTTTGGCGTATGGTTTTTAACGTTCTAAAAGTTCTTTAATCACATGTACCCGCGAGAGTATTGTATATGCTCTTCTGAGATCTGTTATCGTGTGCCTGCATGGGAGGAGTACCATTCTTAGTGGTGTACCAAGATCAAAATATTTTATAGCCACGGGTATTAGTAAAGAAATATCATACCTTTCACGATTTTGAGAATAATATTGCAGTCAGAGTTGGTGGGTTGTGGCATTTTCCAGAGCACAATACACCTCTTCTTACAAGACGCAAGTCCACTGCCTGACGACGCCATCATGGTTAAGAGATTTTTATGATCAACTTTATGAAGAAAGTAATATTGCGTAATTCATTCGTGCCATTTTTAAATCTTATTTACATTATGTACAGTGCCTTTATGCGCATGTAAACCGGTGCTGCATTATAAAACTCAATTCCTGAATACTTTTATTTTTCCACTATTATATGCCTAGTTGTATACAGCCTTTATATTTGAGGGAGAATTAAAGGCCAATAGGGAATAATTCTCCATAAATATCTTTTTTTTTTTTTTGTGATGTGATCAAAATAATTTATATTAAGGAAAATACACAAAATATTAATAAAACATATATCGGTCCAAGATAATAAAAAAAGAAAAAATAATAAAAATAAAAATTATAATTTATACAAGAATATTTATTGATGCTAAGTTTTGAGTCCGAATAATATAAAATAATTGAATATAAAAAAAAAAAAAAAAAAAAAGTTAAAAAAAAATAATTGACACAAATTGTAACTAAGATGTTTTTTTTTAAATGTTCTAAAGGCAAAGCACAAGAAAGTGTACTTTTATGAGAGGGATCGAAAGATACTATTTCTTACTCATAAAAAAGAACAAGTTACGACAGGTGATTTTATTTATTTATTTCGACTCAAACGAGCATAGGGCTCATTTTAGGAGAAATACCGTAGGTAATCACTACCTAGGGTGCCAGAAAAGGGGCAAAACTCCCTATTGAACCTCTGATTTTGTTCACAATTATGGTACTTCTAGAGCTACCAGCTCAAAGACAACGTTTACAGAGAGTGAGCGCTCTATGTAAATTTTTCTCTACTCACAAAATATATAATTACATTATACTATATTTCACACCGCATTTATATGTACGCTAATCGCTAAATAAAAAAAAGACTATTATTAAGCCAAAAGCTCAAGTGCTTCATGAAAAAATATTTTTCGTGTTGTTGAGAAAAGTCATCACTTGTCATATCGACCCACCACCGGGGGCCAACACTGGGATTCGAAGTACTCAACTCCCCATGGTGGCTCCTGTCTTATACATTTTGGAAGTGAGAGTCTTTAATGCTTTATTAAAAAATTTAGTTAATAAAAACTGCCATTGGAAAAAACATTAATTAAGGAATGTTACGAATTTTAAGGAAGTAATGGTAATCATATATCGAATAAAAAATAAGTTAAATTTATAGTAAGAAATTTTTATTAGTTTTTGAAGATCAGAAAACAGTTAACTGGCTAAAGTGTGAGACGATTCCACAGAATAAAATATGGGATATCTCACCTTTTAGAAAGTGGTTATGGGCCAAAAGTAGGAAAATGACTATTGTCCTCAGTGAGAGTGCGCGATCCTAAGTTGAAGGACTATCGACAGATATGGTGGACAGTTTTGCAGGGTATTTGCTTCTATTTTGAGAATACAAATGTAAATACAGGACCCACCACGGCTTTCGGAGAAGTGAGGTCTCTAATTGGTTTGAAAAATAATCAATACATGGATCGGTTCTGAGCAACAATCAAATTCTGAATAATTAACAGCTAATGTCAAGGAAATTTGAAATGGCTGAAAGTGAAATATTCAGTCATCAAAAAATAAATAGAAACTTAAATAAATATAATATCCTTACATTTATAGATAGTCCTAAATATTTACATAACAAAATCCCATGTGTGTGAAGAATAAATTCACTTTCTGTGGAGATCAAGAAAATAGTTTACTAATCCTTGCAAAATGGGAAAACATCAGATCAGTATATGGGATAATCTTATTATAAGTTAATGATCTATAAAGTAGGAAAATGATATACGTCGTTCAAATCAATGTGGTGCCACAGTAATCATTGGGAACATCAAATGAAGATATGTGACCTACAATTGCGGGGTATGGCTACCGGCAAATTTGCCGAAATGGGAGGATGAGTCCCGTTGACATTTAGTGGTTGTGGATATTGGTGTGGGCCAATTCGGAAGCATCACCTCGTGCAAGCACTCTCGTTGGTGAGAGGAAGACCACTCACCAATGTTCGGCTTTATATTTCTAAGTTTTGCCCCTCGTCTGATCACTCGTCCCCAACCACTCTTTGCCAATAAATTAAAGTAAAGGTTTAAATAATTAAATTACGAATGTTAACAAAAAAAAAATTTTCTTTATAAATTGTTTTCATAATATATATATTTATATTCGTACGACTCCATTCAAAACTAATAAAATGTACATCTTCGGAATTATTTACCCTTTACAATCAAGTAAGTTAGAATTCAATATCTAATATTTAATAATGATAGCAAATTGTTAGTTACAACTGTTGAAAAAAAAACTACTATTAATATATATATAATATATATATATAATACTATTATAATATATTTCAAATAATGAATATATAGGATATCACAATTATAATATATTATATATATATATCCAATATCTTACTCAATTTATTGGACGGAATATATTTATATATATATAATATATATCACCTATATATATATATATATATATATATATATATATTATTTTAACATCATTTGACACTACAGTTACACAAATAATAAGATCTGGGAGGATAATAACAATGATACATTCACTCGATAAAATGTACAAATTTGTCCTATGCTTAACAACTGCTTCCTACTATAAGTAGTTAAAAATTTGTTTCGAGTACAGTACATATATAATCGTCGATTTAATGCCCAAAACCCACGAATGTGTGCTGGCAACAGTCCTTGGCCCTCGAAGCTTTTTCAATGCCAAAAGCAAAAACTTGTTCGGATAGTTATAACCCCGTTATGACCAGATTCCGCTGTTGGTGTAGCACACTGCTCCATTCGTAGTTTTTTTTGGCATTATTGGACCGACGTGATAGTAGTTACCTACTGAATTTTTATTTTATATAATAACTACCATAAATGAACTTTATTAATATGGATGGTATAAAAAAGTTGGTGTTATAATTTTATAATGTCAGCAGTTTTTGTTAATGGCATCGCAAATTACTCAAACTGATTTAAGAATTTAGATAATTTTATATACACTTACCGCTAAAAAGATCTCCAGTATTTATAATTAACTCAAGAATTATTTTAATTATATACTTTATAATAAAATAATAAATTAATTTTAACAAAAAATAATTATAATACAATATAATTGCTAATTAGAAGATATGATACTTTTTATCAGCACAGTTTATATAAAACACGAGAGATTCTTTGTTAGAAAACCCGAGGGATATATTTTCATAAAAATTTAAAAGAAATAAAAAAATATATAATATATTCTCCATAAAACTATAGAAGGACTAACTACAAGATATTTTATAAAACGAAAAGCTTGAACGTTAAATCACAATGTTATAAATGCTATAAAAAAACAAAAAAAAAGAGATATAAGTTCCTATCAAAAAAAAAAAAATATTAAAACTCCACCACCCACCTACCTTGATGTTACTACTAAAAAAGTAGGTATGTCGTACTCACAAGTTCCTTCCTAATATCCACAATTTTAGCAAGCAAAAAGCCAAATTTACCTTGAAGTCTACCACACCAAAACGCGAAAGACTTCAGGGTTAAAATTACGGTTTTGTTTAATAAAATTGTGTTATCATATGTATTCCCTGCGTGGGGAACGAACTTATGAATGCGACTTTACTACATTTATACCAATTATGCATGTTGCATATGTAGCCAACAATGTGTTTAAATAAGGAACTATCATTTAACGTGTCTTTTACACAGTTAGCATGAGATTTCAATTATATGAGAAAATATGTTCACAAAAATTTTAAAATGATATTTAAAATTTAATAAAGCCACATAAAATCAAACAGGAAAACCAGTTCAATTATTATCATTAATAGTAGTAGTAGTAAGTGGTGGCAGTCAAGTACTCTAAATCTGATACCAAAGATGTAATATTTAAACTGCACTGATACAAATTTTTTTAAATTAATAACATAACCACTAGATAATAATAATACATTTAAAAAAAATATATTAATAACAGCACGTATGCATTTAAGCTGCAAATAATACTAGTAATATTAGTACTAATAGTAATAACAAGCAATAGTTATGGAATTAAATCGAGACATTTATACTTATACTTAATGCGTTCATTATATTAATATATACCCTTATTACACTATATGTATCATTATATATTATATATATATAATCAATATAATTTAATTTATAATTCATTTAAGGTGCGTGATGTCAATTAGTAATTATTATATTAATATATATACTTATATATAGCTCACTAGTATATAATATATAACATTTTAGTTTAAAGACTCCGTTTTTGTGATTATGGCCTTTTTTGGTAAAGTTTATGGTGGATTGTGTCGGAAAAGTTCTTGCGTGATCAGAGAACGGCTAACGGTAATTATATATATATAGTATATGCAATTAAATTATTCACTATCTTATATACGTAGTTTATATTATGAGGTATAAATAGTATTGATGGCTTATTTATATCCCTTACTAGATGCTTTATATAAGACTATTACTATCCACCTACAACTATATATATATATATATAAATATATATAGTATATTACTATACTATATATATATATGAATTAAAAGAAAATGGTGGTAGTTGGGAGTGGGGTTCAGCTATCACTTATTTATTACCGTGTCTAAGAAAAATGGCTCATGAAAGCCTCAAATTTCTGGTGCAATTTTGTGTACCTCACCCCCAGGTTTTCTAGGGATCAAAGTAGAGCTCCAATTTTATCGATTATGATTACATTTTCTAGGCTATAGTATTTATATGTAGTAACCTATATATCAATATATTAATACCATATATAGCCATATAAACTTATATATATATTTACCTATATATACCTCTAGATGTAGTTTGTGGAGAAATATAATGACTATATAGCGCATTTATTATAGTATATCCCTACAATATATATATATACTATAATATTAATTAAATAAAATAATAAATGTTACAGGTTATAAGAATTACTGAGAAAGCAAGAATAAGTAGTGTTAGGTTAGCAGCTATTGACATGTTAGGAGCATTGCTTAGATTAACATTTTTAGCGCCGTTTTGTTAGGATAAGAAGAACTATCGTATGAGTTAAAAAAGGTGTTACCCTAATGTTCATCTAAAAAAACTAAACGGTATTACCTCCGGAATACTTTTAATAAGTGAACTGTGTTTCTATAAATATTTTAAGTAACTTCGCTCAAAGCCTATGAGTCTCTCAATGGTACTCTGCGTCCGTTGAATTGTGTACTGTGCGCATTATAATATTACTAACTACTATTTATTCTATTAATGTCGAATGTTTATCTAACTATTCTAGATACTATTATTCTAATAGATATAAAAGTACTTATATCTCATGAACTATCACTTATATCAACTATTTCATTATGAATCATTATATATTTTTATATATATACTGGTAAATCTTAAATTTATTATCTTTTAGGGAGTCTTGATGATTCTTTTGTTCAATATCCATAAGTTATATATATATATATATATAATATAACGTATTATATATATAGTTATATAAAAGAGTTAATTATTGCAATTATATACGGGATATTTATTCCTGTATTCATACTCCTGCTTATGAAATAAGAAGGAGATTCTGACCTGTAATGAATATTGACATTTAAGCCTTCCCCCACCAAACACTCTTGTATCAAATCTCTGGGGAGGGGGGAGGGGTATAATATATTATAGTTATATTAAAATTAATTAATAAATTAAATCCTTGATACGATTTGTTCACAAAACTCAAAAATGTTTCAAGATACCAAAAACCGGTCGTTGTAAGGGAACTAGTTACAGGATATTGTTTGGTAACGAAAACTAGTCACAAGTCACAACCATTGCAGTTTGTTTTGTGAAATTCTTTATCAATCAGAATCTATTTGTTAATTTTTATCCGTCATTTATCTCATTAGCTTAGTTTAAGATTCAATCGTGTCAAATATCATCCTACTAGACTGAGGTGGGCAACTGTTATTCATTGCGGGTACAAGTTTATCTTTGAAATCAACATTGGTAACAAGAGAATTTTCACAATGATCAGGGATGTTCATGGTACCAACTGGATTCAAATTTCAGGTACTCACGCCGAGGACAATGATTAAAACGCACGTAAACAATTTCCTGACTACAATACCCACAACATATTAAAATATTTTTTTTTTATAAAGAATTAATATATTAGAAAAAAAATTAGATACCTAACCTAACAATTAAGTTTGACAAATTAAAATGTTATATTACAAATAAATTATTATTTTATTAGCAAAATAGTTTTCATCAAAGGTGATTTGCCCACTGACCATGGGGTTGCCCACCCCTGCTATAAGATAGCAAAGTATCTGGCATTAATAGGTACAATGAATTTTGTTAACTAGATGACTGGTGCTTGTCTTGTAAGTACCATACAGAGAAAATACCTACCCTGAATTAAAACTTAAGCTAACATAATACAAACATATTTTACAGTCCCAAAAAACCCGTCCCTCAGAATAACCTAATTTTGAGCTGTGGACAGTAATGAACTATGTCCAATAGTTATCCAATGCAAGCTACTTCACTACTAACTATCTAGGAATGAATTTTGACAATTTGTCAAAGGTAAGTAAGAATCTGACAATTTGTCAAAGTTATCAAAGATCATCAGTCTTATACACATTAAGTAAACTTGGCCACTACTATTTTTTTTAACATTTCAACCACTGTAGAAAATGTTACGAAAAAATTACGGAATGAAGAACACTAGTAGCAGCTACCAACCGCAATTATACATTCCAAACCAATCTACAAATACTTCAAGTGTATCTTACATGGAATACTTAAGTAGTATTACCAATCAACCATACATCATCTCAAAAGAAAAAAAAAATAATAAAATAAAAAAAAAACAATAATAAAAAATAAATAATAATAATAAATGCAAATAAGTAGCCGCCCTACCTAAATTTATAAACAACCATCATATACTTGACAGCTCTCTCGCTACTTTAAATATTAATAAAACCTTATAATAGGAGAAGTAATATAAAAATCTGAAGCTTTTTCAATAATATAATAATAATAATAATATTATCCGCGCACACCACACACACATATACACACTTCGATACTACTCATACACACACAAACACACTGCCACTACTCATAAAAAGACTAGCTTAAAATTTATTAGTATTATCATACTAAAACTTAATACAAAAGCACCACAAATAACATGTTAGAAATATTTTCTTTTTTTGGCAGTATTTTTCTGTTATTGAATAAAATTAATATTACTAAAACAATTATTCACTGTATTTCATTATTATTCTAATTATTAATTCATTATTGAATTATTATTATTATTATTATTATTAATATTTTCTCTAGTTAGGTTTTACATTTTTAATCTGATTCAGGACTAAAAAAATATTATTAGTATATTTAATAATAGATGTTGTTCAAAGTAATAAAATAATAATTACAAACCACTATGTTCATAGTAGTGTACTTTTGGGTTAGCGTAACAAGCATTCAACACATCTAAATTCAATATATCAATAATAATATTCATAACATAATAATCATAATGATAAATGTATAATAATAAACATAGTAATAATAATATGGACAATCATTTACTAATTTCAGTAAAGTATACTAAGAACAAAAATCTAATATAATGATACATAAAATATATCAAGCACAGGACTACAATACGGTAGACAACACATGACACAAAACACTTATATAATATATTACTATAATATATTATTATATATATATATATAATTATCGATAATAATTAATATTATAGACTATACTATATATATATATACTATATATATATATATATATTATTATATATTATAGATATACCATATATATATATATATGTATATATATATATATATATATAAAGAAACATGAGTCGGCCTCAGAACCTGCAGCAAAAGACTGGGGATGGGGTGGGGGAAGCAGAGATAGACAGAGAGGAATTGAATCAAGTTCGAATACCTACGAGAATATAAATGCAAAGATGATCTCCACAGGGAAAGATATATAAAAGTTACTAAGAAAGAAACATTGAATCTGGATATGTATTTTAGGTATTTGAGTTATTATATATAGGCCCTATATGTATTAAAAAATATCTTATCTTGGGAAATTTATAACAAAGGAGAAAGATACACAACTCGTAGTGGAATAGAATACAGATTTGCCTGTAATGAAAACCAAATAAAAAGTTTAGCAAAGTTTTTCCATCCGAAGGGAACTCTCTTTTTTTTAAAACGTCACCAAAAAATAAAACGGTACTCAATAATGACAATAACAACAACAACAACCAAATGAGAGGTCAGAAGCAGGATGTATAGTAGTAATAGCCCACTTCCCCAGCCAGTCAGCCAGCAGCCAACCTCAAAGCTTGCTCGCCCACTTTGATAGTTAAAAGAACGCTATGGGTGGTGTAGCTTACACCTGCCATACAGCCTGTAACCTGATGGTACGTTGCTTAGCCTCCGCGTTGAGGAGGCCGGGGGGACCAGCCTTCCTAGGCAGCAGCAGCTCCTGACCTCCTGCACCCTCTCAGGTCGTTAGAAGGTGATTGAGCTCATGATGGAGTGCCAATAGGTCTTTGATACGTTCCCCCAGTTGGAGATTCACACTCTCCACCACACCGCGCTGACTCTCCTGAGTACCCATAGCAACCTCCAATTGCGACTGAGTATGTGATACCTCCATTCTAAGTTGATCTTTTTCTTCTGTTAGAATCTGAAATATAAAACAAAATACATAAATGCCACTTACCCACACTGCCATGATAATGCCATATTATTGCCAAAGAGTCACGAATCAAAAAAAACAGTAAAAAAAAATGTGAATTAACAACACCAAATATTCCACATGTATCTATTATTATTATTATTATTATTATTATTAAGAGTTGACTGGTTTACCTGGATCCTCTCTTTGAGCTCTTCAGTTCGGGCCCTCTGCACCTGCGACCGAAGTTCTTCCACAGTAGCATCCCTGTTGACGAGTTCCTCGCTCAGTGTCTCAACCCTGATTCGGAGTGAAGCTAATTCCTGTGTCACATCATCTTGTTGAACAGTTCTGCTGAATATATATATATATATATTATATAAATATTCTTATTATTATTATAAATATAATAATAAATATAAAAAAAATAAACGTTACTATATATATATATATATATATATAATTATATACAACTTATCTATACCTATCACATAATAAATATATTACTATATATAATACCTATACTATTTATCTTCATATATATAATATATATATAATAATATATAATTCTAATATATAATATATCCATATATATAAATATATATATATATACTTAATATATACTATATATTAACTATATATATGAGGAGAGTAACAGAGTCGCATACTGCCGAACGAGAAATTACCTCGTCCTATTTTTTATGGTGCAGCCTTTCTCATTGTTAAGCCGTCTTCATACTTCTCTGTCACATCACTTCAGATACAGGAGAGAATTTTTGTCTTCCCTCCAAAGCAACATATTACTTAACCACTCCATTTAAATTAGAGTCCACATGATCTACTATACAAGATGGAAATTAAAACTGTTCACACCCGTCTCTCGCCCAACTTCTAGCATACATACCCCGGGTTACACGGGACTTCCTACTATAAAATCATATACGCTCTGGTGTTGCGGGGGAGAAAGTAATGTTTCCCCTCTATATCTGTGTGTATCACCTCGCGCGTTGGTCGAGAAGTCGACGGTCAAGAAGTGGTAGATGGCGTTTGGCTGCCTAACTTACCCAGCTATTTTCTATGCCAGGAATGCTAAACGCGCAGTCCCTCGCAAGAAGAGGCGTCTCGCACACGCGCCGGTAAACGACCTTCTAACTTTCGGCGAAATTGGTATGAAATCGTATGGTACATGGTATCGGTCTAGAGGACAAATATCAATGGTTTGAGGAGCAAGTCACGGAGGAGGTGATGGATGTATTAGAAAAGGCAAATTTGTTGATTTTCCTGCTGTGACTGAAACAAAGATGAAGAAAAGGTTGAAATTAAAGTGGTTGTGATGTGAATAATGTTGTGCACGTGCTTTGGTGTGGAAACGAAATATGTAGAGAGGTAAGAGTAGAGTCTGCCCAATTTTTGAATGAGTTCGACCTGCTCGGTATGAAGCTATGGTACAGACTTTGATTGTGTCGAGGCCCTCAGAATTGTGTGCTACATGGTTTAAATTTTAAAGTTTTGAAAAAAGGTCAAGGTATGTGGTGGTTGTGACGTATGGTCCATCCGAGGATTTTTTCTAAAGAGAGTAACGATTTTTTTTTGGGATAATCTGAAATGATGTTTTTAGAGATGAAGGGTCGAGTAGGAAGCTTCCCAGAATGATTAGTTTTTGGGGAAAAAATGGTATATGGATAGGTGAATTCAAAAAAGGGATGTATAACAGGTGGTTTTGGGGTGGCGGGAGCAAATGAGATGAGTAGGAAGGTGATTGATGTTCTGAAGAAGAGAGCCAGGTAATGTGTGTAAGTAATAACTTCTTAAACACAAGAGTATCCATAAGTAATCTAGAGTTGGTGTAGGTAGAGATTGGTATCGAAGTGAAAAGTATGATGATTTAGTGTTGGTGAAGAAGGAGATGTATGAAGTATGTGTTGGATGTTTAAATCAGTTAGGGGTTTTAGGAATGGGATTATCGGATCATTAGTTGTTTTAAAGTTAATAATTAAGTTAGTGGGGGCTTGGATGGAGAGGAAGTGTGTGTAGAATGGAAGTAGGTAATTATTAAAGAGTGAGAAGTTAAGAGATCGTGCAAGATAATAAGGATAGTTATGTAAAGAAGCCGCTCGCTATGTATAAACGGATTCTGCAATGTAGCCAAGTTGATATGAGCATAGATCTGGGGGGCAAAATGAAGGAGAAGCAATTGTTATGTAGATGCAATCTGGAAAGTGGTGTGGAGTGGCTAAAAGTGGAATAAGAAATGTTAAACAGCGAA
Source organism: Trachelipus rathkii (assembly GCA_015478945.1). Lineage (NCBI taxonomy): Eukaryota > Metazoa > Arthropoda > Malacostraca > Isopoda > Trachelipodidae > Trachelipus > Trachelipus rathkii. Next base: position 28,242 of record JABUQX010078941.1, read on the forward strand.
TGGTGGATATGAAGAGGTGATGAAAAGCGGTTAATAGGTAAGGAAAAGAAGGCGTGGTGAATGTACTTTAATAGTGAGCAAAACGATGAAGATTCAAAAGAAGAAATGCTAAGAAATTATAATAAGGAAAGAGAAACACGGCAATTATATATATATGAAATACTACAAATTGTTCGACTACTACTATCGTTATGTGTGAAAAAAACACAAACGCGTAATCCGATGAAAACAGTTATTGGAAGGAAGGAATTTGATGCAGGACATACAAAGGAAATACAGGAAGTCACACACTCTTCTGAGAAGGACACTGCAGATAAATTAGTGGGATGGTGGTGTTAAGAATAGGAGAAAAAGTGAAGGGGAATCTGCTTAGAAATAAGAAATCAGAATCGGATCCACTACTATTTTGATAAACTGGAATGAAAACTATGGATTGTGAGGGGGAGTGTGGAAGACATAGACACTTGAAAATGCGTGAGCACAATATTAACAGTATGAGAGGTTGTTTAGGAATGTGTTCCCCGTGTGGTGCCGTTTGTGAATGGTGCAGAGTAATGATATAGAGTGCGGTATTTTGGGGAAGATGAGGTTAGATACTTTTAGTAAGGGAGGAGGTATCAGGTAAGGGTGAGGAAGTGAAGAATGGTTAAATCTCAGGTATATTTGAATGAAATACTAGTGAAATGATCCAAGAGCGGAAGGCGAGATGGTCGTATTGATTTGGATTTGGGTTGTTTATTTAAGGTTGGGTTAAATTTAATAAGCGTTTTATTGGAGGTGTTTTTTTTTATTTGTTTCCTAAGGGACTTGGGAGGAGAGGGTTAATTAGTACGCTCTTTGTATATATATTAAGGTGGGGTAAGTTGGAGAAAAGTGGGAACTGTAAGAAATTATTAGGGGTATAAGTTTTATTGATGGTGTAGGGAAGGTTATGCCCTGGTTTTGTTTGGTCTGAATATTAAGATGTGCGTCGAGTGACTGAGGGACTGATTTGGTGAAGAACAAGGGGTTCTTAGGTAAAGGTAGTTTTAGGATGTGTTTTGTGATTCTGTACAGTAAAATAATTCGTTTGAGAATATATTGAGGGAGATGTGAATTTAATTGTATTTTAGAAGTTTTATGGATTTGCAACAGGCGTTATTGATATGATGTTTTTTAATATTAGGGATGGCTCGTTATGTGCAGGGTGGTTAGTGATATATGGTTTGTTGGTTGGTAAGGTTCTTCCTGAAATTGGAATCAATAAGTATGTATGACGATTTTTGTGAAGCGTGTGTTAGAATTAAATTGGTGTCAATGGTGATTGGTTTAGATTAATAGCGGAGTAAAGAAAGGGTTGTGTTGTCTCCTTGTTATTCAATTTTTATATGGGATTTTTGGGGTTATGAAAAAATTTGAGGTGGGGATGGGCAGGAATGGTGTTAGAATGGTGGAGAATGGTAGTTTGAAGTGGTAGGGTGCCTCTACCTATTATATTGCGGAATGATTTTGGTTCTGTGTTTGCAGATCTTGAAGAGAGTTTTGAGGGATTTTTGAATTAGTAGAGGATTTGGCAGGGTGTTTTTTTTGTGAAGGGAGGGCTTGAATAGTATATACGTGGATTGAGTATAGGCAGTTATGGTTGGGTTTTTGTAGTGAGGACTACTCTCAGTGTGTAAGTTTATGTTAGTTATATTGGTTGAGTCTAGCTAGTAACAAGTGTTCTTGAGTTTATAATATTTTAGGGTATTATGTTTGGGATGAGAAAGGGAACGGAACGATGCTCAGAGTTGTCAGTTAGGAAAGTTGGTGAAATGGCAAGGAAGGTGGTTCTGGTGCATATTAAATTTCGTTGGTTTTGATATGCAAAGGGACTAAGTCTTGGGTGTTGCTAGGGTCTTTACATTATATTATAGTTTGATGGGTATGTTTTGTTACCTTGGTTTTGTATGGTAGTGAGACTTTGGGTACCCAATTATTTTGTAATGTTATTTATTGATTCTATAAAGTTTAATTTTTGTTCAGTTTTTTTATTTTTTTTTTTATTGGACAATTCTTTCAAATGTGTGGGTGTCTTAGGTGTGAGAAGAATTGATAATTGGTAGAGGAACGAACCGCTATTAGATGAAGTGGTTGTGGTGTGTAATGAAAGGGGTAATAATGAGTTTTTTTTTTAATATGAATTATAATTGAAGTATGTTGAGATTGGTTGGTTCCATTTGTGGAAAGTGATTGAATTAATTTAAGTTAGGTTTTGGTTTTAATGGTTTGATATATATATATGTTGGTGAGTGTGTTGGGAACCTGCCCGTTCCTGGGAAGATTTCCTTGAAGAGAAATGTTGGACCATACTTTTGAGTCCGTTGATATCGAAATTGTTGAAGGAGAGAAAAATGTGAGTTGGCCAGAGGCGAAGAAATAAAAGAGGTGTTGCTTATGATAGTCAGAGAATGGACGGGGTTATTTTTGTATGGTTCAAGGGTCGGACACAAACATGAGTTCGTGGCATAGCCCCTTATCAAGGGTCTCCATCCGCTTGTTTGGAGTACACCTGGGCCCTGGGATGAACCCTTACATTGACGGACTTTTTCCCCGATAAGTGAGGGTCCGTCCGGCGGTCCCAGAGCTCTATGGCTGTGGACTTTTTCTTGTCTGTGACGAGCTCTCAACTAATTATGGTGATAAAAGGCTGGGTAAGGCTGGGCTTTCTTTTCGACGGCTTGTTGTCATACGTTTTCTATGCTATCCTCTGGTGGGGCTACCGGGCTCGTTTCGTGTGGATTCTCCCCCCGATGCTTGTACATTCGGTTCACACCTTACACCATTTCCATCTCAATCTCCTTCCAATATCTTGGGCGCAAAGCAGGAGGCAGGTGAATGAAAAGATAGAAATGTAAAGGAGTAATATTATATAAAATAGTGATATATATAATAGGTAGTCTGTAGAAAGAATCAAATAAGGGTATAGTATATATATATATATATATAATATCTCTATATATATATAATATTATTATATATTATATATCATACTATATATTACTATATATAGTATATAATATATATATATATATATATATCACGCAAATATATTAATAATATAAATATATAATATACTATAATATTAATTGAATAATATACTATATAATCACCAACCACGTCCATTTTGTCGTACTTTCTTTTTTTTCCCTTCTAGTTCAA
>JABUQX010078942.1:0-30674 GCA_015478945.1 Trachelipus rathkii
CAGCACATATATATATATATAGCAGTTATATATATATATATATATATATAGATATATATATATATATATATATATATATAGGTTGAGTTATATATATATATATATATATATATATATATATATAGGTGATATTTGGTTTAAAACCACAACTCATCATACCTCAAAAACTACAATAGTTACAGGGAAAGAAATACATTGTTGGAATCCTGGTAAAATTTTATTGCGGAAACTGTGTTAAAAAAAAAAAAAAATCTTAAACCGCAATCATGAAAAGAAGATTTTAATCTTATGACAAGTTTAGGAATGGTAAAAATAAATAAATAAGTAAATAAAATAAATATTGCTATTTTTACAGGACATAGTAAAGTGCATATATATATAGGATATATATATATATATATATATATATATATATATATATAGTATATATATATATATATATATATATATATATATGTTATTATATTATATATATATATATATATATATTATTTCCAGATAATGGTATTACACGGCAATATAGTGGGCTCGACGGGGAATACAGGGGAGGACGTTTTCCACCCCGTAGGAGGCGGAGGAACCCCTGCGACACCCAATACCAAAGAGCGTGGGGCCTGAGTAACACTCCCCGGAGGAGGGGAATTAGTCCAACCCCGTATTTCCCCGGAAGACCGAGAGACCTCGACTCCTGCCATCGGTGGTATACCCTTGGGGTATTTTTTAGTTACAAAAAAGCAAAACATGTCAAGAGAAGACTGCTGCGGAAATATCTAAATCTATAAAGGTCTCAAATAGCTCCTGTAATCATACACAAGTAATTATTAACAATATTTTTACTTTTTTACTTTTTTGTTATTTTCCTCTGAAAAATTTTACCAGATTCGATAAAGCTAGACTTTCTCTATTTGTAGTTTTAGTATATGGTTCTGTAACTTTTTCTTTATCTTCTCCCTCTGCAATAGGGCTTGAAAGGTTTCGAGAAAATACATGTGCTCCCTTCTTTCCCCAGCTATTGTAGTTTTTGGATATGAGTTGTAGTTTCAAAAACCAAATTTCACCATATATAAGGCGTTATAGCAGTTATATATATATATATATATATATATATATATATATATATATATATACATATATAGTAGTTTTGTAATTTCATGCTGCGAGGACTTTTAGGTAAAGCAAGGTTTTATTGCAATAATGCAATAGTGGAGGTATTAAAGATCAATTGGAAAGTAAGACAGTTTAAAGAGTGTAAAACATAATTGATTTTAATTTTTCAAAAGAAAGAAAAAAAATTTTTCGAACTCGGAGATTGCCGAGTACATTTACGTTTACACATTATGTGTTATTGCATTTGTTAGTAGTTAAACTTAATATTATTACTACAACAAAAAATATTATCATATTTTTACTTATTGTACGAATCAGTTCTTCTAAATAAATTGATTTCATTTCATGTCTCATTATTTCTTTAATTATAACTATTTTTATTTTCAAAACTACCCTTTTAATATAGGTCTCCGGCCGGAGAAAGCCGGAGATTAGTGGAGACTAGTGTCCCTAATATATATATATATATATATATATATATATATATATATATATATATATATAGTATAGCATATATATATATATATATATATATATATATATATATATTACATACATATATTATTTTTGTTTATATATATATATATATATATATATATATATATTATGTTATATGTATATTATTATATATACAGTGTGATGCTTATTATTATTAGCAGCAGCAGCAGCAGCATATCATCACATTTTCTACGTTAAGGTTGTTGTTGGCTGGTACATATATATATATAATATATTATTATGCTATATGTTATACATATAAATATATATATATATACAGAAGAAGAAGAAAGATATATATATACATTATAATATTATTACATATTATTACATATATATATAATATTATATGAGCAGTATATATATATATATATATATATGGTATAGCATTTGTTTATATATATATATATATATAGTATATATATAGAAGTATATATATATATATATATATATATATATATATATATATATATATATATATATATATATATATATATGCCGTACATGCAGTACTTACTTTAATTGAGTAATCCAAATGTAGTCAGAACTTTCAATATTATCTGTCTCAAAAGTACTCCTCACAATTCTTTTATCTTCATCCTCTCCAGAAGCTATGTTAATATTTAGAGAATATTGAGAACTTGAGCAAGGAAAATTATTTTACTAGTGGGAAATTAAAAATATTAAATATAAGTTAGAACATTGTTTGTATCATGAAAAGTAAATATTTAAGATCAGAACTTTCTACACGCTGAATTACTTACAGAGAACTTGTTCATCAGCTTACTACTTAAAAATTCTCTCCATTGTTGCCACCTTTTTTTTTTTTTTTTTTTTTTTTTAAGTCTACATCTGAGGAAGCTTTATTGCCTTTAGTCTGGGCGAGAGGAACTACTTCAGTTAAATGAACATTAGGAACCAGATTTAATGCCGCATCATAGTGCTCAATGATATCTACTCATTTATTTATTTATTTGTTGTTTGTTTGTTATTTTTAAAAAGACTTGGGATATAGAAACCTTATTTCATATGACGATTTCCTTTGAGGGAAGATTCGCTGAATGCCCTGCTGAGGACACCTGGGGAAAATGTACCAAATCGTGATCCCCAATCTTGCATGACTTTGGTAAATGTGAAAAATTTTTACCAGTCCACACATGTTCTTCGCGGAAAAGTTAGTGTGCAACGTAACCTTAAAAGATTAACTTCATCCAAAGCTCAAGGAAAGCATATTTGCACTGTCACATGTCATTCTTAATTGGAATCTGTACTGTTGCTTAGACTTGGTAGCTTTGGAATGAATATCTCATTGCAGAAGTCTTTATGGAGGTGAGTGCAAAGTGATTTAAGTAAGTTCTGTTTTGCTGTTACTATGTAGATATTTTTTATACGGGGTAGAAGGACATTTAAGTACCCATGTAATTCCTAGGAATTCAGGAGATTTGATGAGTGAGTTAATTCGATATTTCGAAAGATTTATTGAAGAAAGAACGAGAAATGTTGTCCCGTCCATTTGTTGTGATTAAAATAATTTAAATATATTCTGCGGAGGCTGATAATCTGTCAATGTTCATGTTCAGTTCGAGTTGTTGTATGTAGTATGCTGCATGTGAGTGTTGTTTACTGTTGAATGGATATGTGCGAGGATTAAGGGGCCTGTTTGAGGGATGCGAGTTAGAAAGTTTTTGTAGTTAAATATGCTTATTTTTTAAGTTCAGTGATTAAGTTTGTTAAACGAAGATCAGTTCAAAAGTCTTTCATCTGGGAGTGATTTCGGTATGCAAAACTTTACTGTTTGATTATGTTGAAAAGTGTAGAAACGAGGGTGGGGGAGTTACGTTGGATTTATAGTTGTCTAGACAGTTAAGGGATGTGGAATGGTGAATGTAAATGATTTTAACTTTATGGATAATATCGATAAGGGAAACCATTTTTGATTAAAGTAAATTGGATTTAATTGTCATGTTATTGGAGGCTGTAAATGGTGCCACATTCGTTGAAATGTATAGTTTATAAAGGTATGGGTTAGGGAGAACTGTGAACTTCATAACTAAGAGGTGTTTGTGTTAATAAAGAATTTTTAGTAAGATTTGAAAGTTCAGCTGTTTCTTGTTGATGTTATTCTTGATTATTTGTAATTGTGTGAAGGTTTCTCTGTTTTTTTCTTTTTTATGTATTACTTTATGGAGTGTGTATATTTGTGTGTCTAAAAGGGAATTTAAGAGAGTCAAAAGATCAATTACGCTTAAAAAATATTATCTAACCGTTTACTTTTAGTCCAGTTAAACAAAGAAAAACGACCCATGCGTAAACCTGGGCAAAATTGCTTCACAAGCGATTGAAGTGATTTTCAACTTAACAAATGTTGCTTTATAGCATATCCAAAATCAGACAAAATCCAAGTAAGAGAAAGTATTGAAAAATCAAATTCAAAATGGCGTCGGAATTTCGAGTTTTTGTTATATTTGTTTAAAAATATGCTTTGTATATAAATTGAGATTAATGAAAGCACATCCATTAAATATAAGAGTAAAATATTGAAATATCAAATAAAATAAAATTATATTTCAAGAATAGAATTTATTAAAACGACATAGGAATATTATTATTTACATTTTTATTGTCATAGTTAGTATAAAAGTACTGTAAGAACAAAGTCCTTAAGAAATTGAATAAAGTAATATTGACAAACTATGCATCTGAATCACTGTCATTGTTTTCAGTTTCAACGTTGTTGTCACATCCACTGATCTGGTACTCCCCACAAGATGTTGAACAAGGCAGCCCGTTCTGTTTGCATCCACATCGCATTGTTGCGCAATGCGTCTTACAAGAACAATGGATCATTTTCAGTAACCACTCTGGGGCTGGTGGTATATCAGATACTGTAGGGTAATACGAGTTTTCCCTAACAAACCAACCCCATTCTGTTGCAGTTAAAGGCGTTTCTTGTGATTTCCAAACACATACCTGATAGTATGTACGAAAGCTATGGTACTTTGTTGCTGATTCTGTAGGTGGCCAACGTTCAGGTGCAACAAACGATTTAGCTGCTGCAACTTTTTCCACTAGCATTCGATGACGAAGTGCTTGTAGAGAATTTCCTGTCTTGCCGTCATATAGTATCTGGACATAGCCTTCTTCCTGCAGATTCAGTGTCACACTGTTGAAGTTCCATCTGAGGAAATACGTTTGCCAGCCAGCTGTAGTTTGTTCATCATTCATCTTAGTTTTTTTCTCAATGCTCTGGCTTTTATTTAGTAACCAGTAAAAGCATGTAAAAACAAAATGTTTTTACAGCAATATCAACTACCAGAAGACTTTAATTCCAAGAATATCATACACTGGATTTGTAGACAACAATCTTTTTATGTCACTCTGTAAGTACAGTTTAAAACCATTGTTTTTCGCATGGTATAACAAAAGAACCAACAAGTCTGTATCTTCGCCACCAGTGACGGTCATTATATTGGTAGATGACGTTTCTGCAGATTAAACAATATCTAAATCTGCATCACCATCAGCTTGTTTTACAGTGCACCCTACTTTTGTCAAGGCTTCTGTCACGAGCATAGTTTATTGCTGCTTATTTGTATATTTGGCCAAGAAATTTTCTTTCTCAGCGACAAACTTCATAGTAGGACTGAAGTGAACAGTCTTGCCAATTTTGCAAGTGCTGCGCATTCTATGAGTCATGTCCTTAATGAAAGGATCACTGCCGTATCCATTAAAGACAACAATAGCTCTGCCATAATTTTCAAATGTAAACTTTGCGTAGGAATTGGCTATGTTCCGGTATGTATCACCAGGCCTCCACATCACACGATGAAGTAGGGATCCTCCATCTAAAACGAACTGGACGTTAGTTTGAGTGTCTGGAACATTTGCTGTACACAAGGTACCACACTTTTTCTGTATTGCATGGGCTAACTGAGGCTAATCAGCTTTTATTAATAAAGTTTGTGATATAAATAATGCTGGCGGATAAGCGCAGAGCTCATAATTTATGACATCTGCAAGATTCATGTTACTAACTATAGCAACAGTCATCATTCTCTGAAACAATAATGTTGGATATATGTCAAATTGTTTTTCTGCACTTACAACAGCAGATTCGGACCCCAATGTCTTCGCTTTGTCGCTTCTTTTTGCACAATAAGTGTATACAGGCTTTCCAACCATTTTGTTTATGATTTCAGTGCCAATAGAATGAAGTTCCTGCACCTTTACACTTTGATCAGCCGTAACTCCTGTAATAATGTTTCTGAGAGATAAGTCATCATCAAATGGAGACATAGGTTTAATGTGCTCGACAACTTTTTGGAAGTCACTAATATCTCTAGATCGCCGGCTCTCCTCAACATCTTTGTGCTGTTCGCTAGTCTCAAATGATAAGTTATAGTATTATTGCATTGAGAGGTTTAAAGGCAACACACAGGCATTGATTTAAGCCAAGTTGCCGGTTGAATTTCTGTAAATCCTCTTCCACATATCAACCCACCTCTGCTCTTAATAGACCGCATCTAAACATTTGTTCTATAACGAGGTCACTCCAATCCTGCCATAATCGATCGCTTCGTCGAACTACAAATTGTCCTATCTGAAGCAGTTCATAAACAGATGGATTATCAGAGTGCAAATTCAACATATCCTGTTGGTACTTGTAACCAGATTTAAGATAGTTGTGATGACCAGCCGCTGCAAAAATCACCAAGCATTCTTGGATTGTCTCTAAATGCAATTTCCATGAACTAGATCTATCAGCGGCAATCAACTTCCTTACAGTGTTCACCATTTCCTGGTATGCTAACACAGCTTACTGTCTCTAGATGAATTGTAACTGCAAGTTTCTTATCTTTCAAAGCATTAGCAATCTTACGAATTGTCATCCGAAAATCTCCACATCGCGCCAAATTCATTGCCCAACAGGGTCATACGTCCGTCTACAACTTCGAAGCGTTTCAATAACTTCTGTGGCAACTTTCCAGTCTTCATTACAGGGATATAACCTCTGCTAGTAATCATAGTAGTACTAAGCTCACGGATCGACAACATATGTGAGCACTCAGGTGAGTGAGAGTGAGTGGTGCTCGGGCTCGATTGTTCAGTTAGCACGTATTGGAAGTGCATGCAGCATTGAGAACATATATGCTGTTGTATAAACTTCCTTTAGACCTCAGACCGTTTCATTAATGTTCCAATCGAGCCACAATATTCAATGAGTAGTGGAAAGAGCTAAGCATTAATACTGTCTGGTTGTGTCTTTCAATGGATCGTGGTATTGTACTGATAAAGAGTACAAGCTATATTATTATGTGATGCTTTCTACAGAGTACAGGATGTGGGTTAAAGGTTGATCAAAAGTGTGTAAATATGCTCAATGGAGATACCTTATTGCTATGTTCATGTCGTAGGGTTGTTATTCAAATAGAGAGATTGATATATAATGCAAGTCAATATTACTGTGGTGCCTATACGGTTGATCGGATATTGTGCGATACCGGTAGACATATGCACGTGTTTGTCGCAGAGATGTATTGGAGGCTTGAGTTATAGCTGTATGAGTCACTAACTGCAATGCATTCCAGGACCAATTAGCAATAGATCTTTTGCCTCGGAATATGAGCCAGGTACAGTTGTCCAAGAGAAGTGGGTTCTTAATTCTGATACTGTGTATGCTAATTCGTTCTATTTATTTTTATAAATTTTGAATATCCTGCAGAAGATTTCTGGAGGTCCTGTACTCTTACGAATCGACAATTACAGTGGGCAATGTTTCCTTTATAGACTGTCTGTAACATTTTATTTTTCGGATAATCTTCGTGAGGGACCAATTTATGATATATATATGACTGGTATGTGGTGTGTCGAGGATATGTGTATGACGATAAGCTCGCCGTGATAAAGGTATTATCTTTCATCTAATATGTCCGAATGTCTGTGATCGACGTTGTCTCTGCTTCAAAGAGTAATGCAACCTATTATGTTCACATCGTGAAAAAACGGCTATTGCTATTGGCAAGCATTCCTTTCGAAATTTAATAACTTCTGTGTAGGAAGAACGAACCCAGATGATGGATACGGATCAAGTGCCATAATAATATGCTATGTTTGGAGTGACGGATTATATGTAGTGTGGAGTAGTGTGAATTACAATAGGTGCAGGACGCATCCTAGTGGCAATCGCGCGTATTACACTCTTCGCGCACGCTACAGCTGTTGAGCGAATATTAGTAAGATTCTTGGGAGACAGTGCATTGGTTCAGAGACTCTCTCTCGCTACTGCACTACAGCGCTATAGCGTATCTCTGTGCTTAGAGAGAGAGGTGTGTGTTCGTCATACTAGATAGTTATACGGTACAGGCTAACAGTGCGCAGGCCGAGGAGGGTATTATATCGTATATAGTGTATTGTGAGTTTATCGGATAGAGGTTTCGTGATGGGAGGAACATTGTGTCTGATATTTCATGGTGATTGTGATTTATCGGATAGTTTTTCTGATATGCTAAGTTGTCATAAGAGCTGTTGATAATTCACATTTTCTTGATTAGAGTGCCTTGGCAGTGCTTGACCTCTCTAGCATTGTGTGTGTTAAATATGTTTTGAGTGTTAGATTTGCAAGATACACGAGTTTTTATTTTGATCTGTTGCAGTAAGTGATAGGTATATAAGATATAGTCAATAATCAGGCAGATCTTCATGTTAATGTGTAGTAAATTGGTCTGCTGCTTTATACACAAGTGTTCCAGAAGACGAGTCGATGAGTTCTAATGCAGTGAGATATAGTTTGGATGCAACTTGCAAGCCGAAAAGTTGTTGAGTGTTCTAGCAAGCTTTCTTTTCCTGTGTCTTCGCATGCATTAGGCTTTACAATGCACTTGCTTGCAGATTACTTGAACATATCTGTTATTGAGTTGTTTAAACACAAGATCTTGCAACAAGTATGTGTGTGCCTCGTGTATGTACGTATTCGCTTAGGGGTAAGATAGCATTGTGCCTTAGGGAAAGCTTCATCTTGTACCCCTTCAATAGTTAATGTGGGATGCTACCACGCTTGGTTTTCTAGCCTCTTTAGATGAGGACTGTGTTGTGCTCATATTTTTCTTGAGGAATATTGTTTCCATCTACGAAGAATTTGAACAACATGTGTGGTGGTAGACACAATCCGCTGCATGTAGATCTGAAAGATAATATTCAATGAGTCCTTTTACCACAAAAGACCATTCATCACAGTCACAGCGTTTCTCACAGCATTTCTTGATACTTTCACTAAATTCAACTGTTCGTACTTTAAATTGATCTGTTTTCTGTTTGTATTTTCCAGAAAAATCGACTCTAGTTCCACAAAACAAGCAGTCAGTTGGGGCGGAAAATGGTCCTTCAGCTAAACGGAAACTTCTCTTTCGAATGCATGTATTACTTATCGATTGTTGTTTATTCCATAACTCAATGCTCTTCTTCTCAGTATGTCCTTTTCAACACAACACATGTACTGTGTTTCCAGCACTTACGATGACATCGCTTCCACGGATTTTACGTAAATGGCCGAGATAGTGTATGCAATCAATACCTACTGCGTATAGAACTGACTGTCTCTCTTGACAATCTTGCGTCAAATGTGTATTGCATAATAGATTTAGATCGATTATTTCCATGGAGGTCGGGGCGTGATTATAGAGATGAGATATTCATAATGTGACGAGTCACCAGAACATATATAATAGTATTAGTACTATCAACCTGGCTTTAGAGATATTAGTAGTATATATAGTAGATTATAGTATAGTTGATTTGTAAGGTAGATATGTGAGTGAGTGATATCATCGATGACTATGCGCATATTATAAGTAATATTTAATATATATATAATATATATATATATATATAAATACAATATTATATAATTATGATAAATAATAAAATAATTATTGTATTTTATGCTTATTTTTAATATTCCTATTAATCTAAAGTACTGTATAAAATTGTGGATGCTTACTACTGCATGTCTATGAGACTCTTGATCACAAATCTATTTCTAACATATAACAATAAATTGTAGCCACATACTCAGGCATAAGGCAATTCTGAATTGATTTTTCAATACTTTCCCATACTGGTTTTGTCTGATTTTGGAATTATATTTGTATAGTGGAAGCAACATTTGTTTGGAGTTGAATCCCAACGATTCGGGGAGCTACGATGGAAGTCTTAGCTCAATCGACATTGTGTGAATAGCAATCTTTGTCCCAGGTGCAATATCATAATCTTTAACTGGTGCTACTTCGTGAGTATCGCTGACGTGACGAGACTGAAAGAGGTTGAGGGAGTGATATTTTAAAAGATAATACGTCTAAGTGGAATGTAATCTAATGAATAGTGAGAAGAGGATTAGGAGAAAAATGGATATCGTAGTTGAGCTCGTTAGGAAAAGGTGTTGAAATGAGACTGAGCAAGTGAGGTAATTTAGAGCATGGCTGGTATAGACAGAAATATTTTGCAAACTGAATGGCACAGGGTAAAGGCAACGTGAATGAGAAACGTTTGTTTCGTGAAAGAAGAAGATTTTTGATTTCAAAAGGTAGAAAATATTCCAAAAAGTAGTAAGATAAAACAATTTCAGAACAAATAACTATTATTTGTGATTTTGTAAATAACATAAAGGGAAATGAATAGTAGCTGAAATGGACATTAATAAAAGTATATTAAATTTAAATATTATTTTTTCCTTTAAGAGATTTGAAAAACATAAATTGTGAAAATATAAGAACAACAAATGCGTGAACTGAAGATTCAAAGTGAATTTCTATTGCTTCGCATCTAACTTTGAAACCTCAAAATGGTCAGAGTGTTTGACCGTTGATTCATATTGCGGACGGGCATTTCCATGAAGTGATTCTGCACTTTTTTTTCCAAAGTTGCTACGCAGAATATCCCGAGTTGCATCTTGTGGATTGATGTTTAAACCTAATGTCCTCGATTTTGGGCATTTACTTGCCATGTTCATTGGATTAATAGTATAGCTTGTCGTATATAATATATTTTGTATATATATATTAGTATATAAGCTATATAGCCTAAGCTATATGTATATACTATATTAGTATTATTTGAGTATAATACGCCGGATACATATATATTATGTAGCATGGGTATATTCGCTAGTGTATACTATCTGACTTATATGGTATAGGGATTATACATGTATAATTATTGTAGTATATATAAGATAATATGTACGATATATATTATTATACTATGAGGTTCGTATATATATTATTATATATCAGTGATATATACTATATATATATTATAGGTAGTAGTTTAGTTGTTCGTACTGATAATATATACTATAAGGTATACTATAGTAATGTAATAGTATGCGTATAGATAGGATAAGTATATAGTATAGTAGTTAATATATTATAGTTTGAATCACTAGTCGATCGTTGGCAAAAGGCATCTGATTCGTGCAAATAAAAGCTCTGGAGAGGCTATAGGAGAGAATTATGGAAGAAGGGTAGATTAAAGAAGGTGCAATTAGAACGTATGTTGGAGAAATCAGTGTGAGATGTTTTAGAACTGGATGCGAAGAACGAATAGGATGGATTCGAGTGAACAAGGAGTGAAGGAGGGGAGTTTTGTTTAGATCTCGCTCAAAGCTTGCTGTTTTATAGGTTATAGAGTTTAGAACGTGTGATGAAGGAAAAGTGGAGAGGAAGACTAACGGGAAGAATGTGAATGGAAGTGAATAATGGCATATGCGGACGATCTGGCATGTATGGAGGAAGATGAGAGGAGGAAGCACGATTCTGAGAGGTGGTAGGTTGTTTGCATAGAAGGAGTTGGAGGAAGACAGGAATGATAGGTGAATGAAGCGTTGACAGAAGATCAGAGATATTAACAATACACCGAGGAAATGAGCTAGGGGTGAGGATGGTGGTGAGTAGGGAGGAGGTGAAGGCGGTAAATACCGAGTTGTCAATTATCGTCGTGAGGAATGTTTTTAACAGAATAGGGAGGAAGTGGGAGGAGAGATTAACGCGAAAGATAATGGGAAGTATTGATTAGCAGTTTGAAAGGGTATATTCCTCCATATTGAAAGATATGTAATTCGGAAAAGAGGTTAAGAAGTGAATTTTTAACAGATATACTTGTGACTCGTGACATGCTCTTGTAAGGCGGTACGCGGGGACATGGTCCAGACCAACCGAGAAGATAGAGAGAGAGAAATACCAGAAGTCGGAGGTGAGATGAGGTATTGAAGCAACTATGATTGGAAAGAGTAGGAGAGACGGAAATAAGGAATGAAGTAATTCCGGAAGAGAATATTGGGGTGAAGAGATGATACTGAAATGGATGTGGGGAGATATTGAGATGGTAGTGACATCTGGAGAGGTGGAGTAGGACAGAATGCCGAAAAAAAGATGGGAATGGGATCAGTCAAGAGGAGGCAGTGAGAGACCCAGGGAGAAGATGATGAAAGGAAGAGTGGCGAGTGTGGCGGTTGGTGGATGGACTGCGTCATGAAAGAAGTCACGGCTACAACAAATGAGTGTTAAAGAGAAGAGAATAGTGCAGTGAAGGGATGTCTGAAGAAAGATGCATTGCCGCGGCAGAAAGGATGAAGAATCAATTCCTGAGAGTGGAACGCAAGAAGAAAGAACAGCATTATATATAAATAGTATATATATGATATATATATAATTATATATATATATATATATATATTATATATATATAATATAATACTATATTATATATATATATACTTATATTATAATTTATTATGTAAATATTTATATATTATGATATATATATATATTATAATATATTATAATATATTATATATATATATAATATTATATAATATACATACTATATTATTATATAGTATAGTGTTACTATATAGTAGTATGATATATATCCCATTATATATATAGTTTATATATATATATATCAATTTTATCTATAGTTTATATTCTATATAGGTCCGCTTAAATAAGGCATAGGTTTATATTATATACTGTTGCTTAGTATAGCTTAGTGATGATCGTGAGTTTTGAGTTAAATTGATGATTAGGCGGCTGAATATATGATAAGTAGTAGGTTATAGCAAGGTATGTAGTATATAATCTTACTTATGTGATTATGAAAGGTCATATTTAGGTATTTATCATGTTCGTGATGGATGCTTTACTAGCGGAGTGTCGTACTCGTGAGAATATATTATATATAGTAAGTATATATATATATATATATATATGTAATTATATATATAATATATAGCTATATATATAAAGGTATATACTCACTGTAGGTGAAAGCATATATCGTGAATATAATATCCTTTTAAGCTAGTATAAGTTACTATTTATAGTTATATATATATATAATATATAGTTATATATAATATTAGGTAAGTGTATTATAGTGGTATATGATATATATATAGTATATGATTATTTATATGAGTATCAGTATATATGATATTACCTGATCGCTAAGAGTATGGTGTAATAATTTCCACACTTTATAGATATGGAGTTTAGTAGAATATTATGACTAGATAAGTGGAATAGATGATAGATACATGGACAAGTTGAATATATATATATCCATGCGATTAGGCTATTGAGTATAGAGGTGTGGTGACGCGTATTAGACTATATTTTAATATGTATATATAGTTGAGTATATATATATATATATATATATAGTATCATTATACTCTGGTAGTAGTACGGTGGATAGATGTTCTATTGGGATGTAAGGGCAATCTACCTC
Source organism: Trachelipus rathkii (assembly GCA_015478945.1). Taxonomy (NCBI): domain Eukaryota; kingdom Metazoa; phylum Arthropoda; class Malacostraca; order Isopoda; family Trachelipodidae; genus Trachelipus; species Trachelipus rathkii. The sequence goes on from JABUQX010078942.1 coordinate 13,390, forward strand.
ATAACCATGACTTTAAGATCCACATGTGACACCGCTCATTAATTGGTCATGAGTTTGGGAATCTGTGTATACCTACATCTGTGAGATGCGTGTACAGAAATCCTATTGCTATTAGTGACAAGACTTAATTAGATTTTTAACTCGCTTACAAAATAATGTGCACTTACAGTGAATAGATGTAGATCATTTCTGACAAACTCAATATTTGAAACTTCTCTAATCCATGTATATTTTAAATAAAATTTAAAACACCGATAGAACTTACTTGATATTTATTGCTTTATATTACTTTTAAATTTAATTTTATTTTTGTTATATTGTTTAGTCTCGAATAATGGTGAAGATAACATCTGAAAAATTATTGTTTCGTAAGCACATGTTTCTTTTGTAAAATTATACACCCCTGAAGGAATATTCAATGGACTACTTGGTAATGCTAGCCCGAGACATATTTTTGTTATATATTTAGTCTATTACCATTTCTTTTCAATATATATATACAGTATATATTATATATATATATATATATTATAGTATATATTATATATATAGCTGTATATCTACAATATACGAGACTTAGGTAATATTGAATTACATGCATTATTGTGAGTTATTATATACTAGTAGGATGTGACTATATTATATATATATAGCTGATAGATATTATTATTACTATTAGTAGATTATATTTACGGTAAGACCTTGCGTCTTTGAGTGGGAAATATGCTATGGTAGATGTCGTAGGTATATTACTGATACGAATTACACATGATGTAAACAGTTGAGGAGGATAGTAGACTTATGTTTTGCTGAGAGGTGGCTTTCATGAGCCGATTACAATACCAACGGTTGTGTTGGAGAGTTTAGAAAATCAAAAATAATTGTAACGGGTGAATGCAGTTAGGGAGATTTTTTCGCTCAGTCTTTACTGGTTTGAGTACATGTTAGCAGTAGTAGTTACGCCTGAATTCAGAGAGGTTGAACGTGAAATACCAAGATAGATAACGAGATTGATATGATACCGTCAAGACAATATTTAGTATGTCCCAAAGATTAGCAGAATCACATCATTTCTGAAAGAATAGTTTGCAAACTTCTAAAGACATAAATTAGTTTGATAAGGAGGTGGAAGGAATGATATTAATGATATATTCGATGGAAGTCGTCTAGGTGAAATTAGAAAGACCGTAAAATCAGAAAGAGATCAACAGAGAATCACAGATAGATAAGAAAAGAAACGAAAAAGGTGTTTTTTTGAGAAAACAGTTGAAAAAAATGTCTGTGTTCAAGAATTAAATTTGTAGTTGCTTTTGAGTGCTTAATATAAATGTTTTAGCTCTAGACATACTTGTTATAGAGTACATTAATAATACAACAGATGTAATACTATAATAGAAATTAAAATTTTTTTTTGATTCTTCAGCCTGCTATTGATAATTGTGCAAATGAATGGTAGTTGGGAAAATTAATAACTAACATGGACATGTTGTTTCCAGACCTTACCTGGTGGAGTACATGTAAGATTGAGGCATAGCAGCTAAGTCTGGTCTACGAGAAGTTTAAATGGGCAGAAAATGCGATGAAGGATGGTCTAAATTATGAGTCGCAAGTAGAACGTCTCCTCAAAAAGGAGGAGTACATTGACTGTAAACTTCTGATAAAGTAACTAATGTAATTCATCACTAAATAAATTTGTATTTCCATAGTAAATAAGGTAGTGTTTGCATATACAGTTTGGCGACTAGATAAAGAGTTGAGAGTAGTGTTGGGTGAGGAATGGGAGAGAAATGAAGAGGAGTCGACAAGCCCTACCGTGCAAAACGCTTACCTTTATCAAGGAAGAGCACATATGTTGTGGAACCGAACCCGAAATATGGTATATCAGTCTCTATACAAAGAGCGAAGCAGCGTCCCTATGCTCCAGCGAGAGCATACGCATACTGGGGGTGCCTAACAAGAAGTTCGCGGGAAGGAACCTCGGAACACACCAATTATCTCAAAAAACTGGTTTAGCAAGAAAAGAGATATAATGTGTTCTTCTAAGAGAAATTATCATGAGAAAGAGAGTATAATCAGATATTAGACGAAGAAAAGTTATGACTTTCTATCTGTTTAAAAGAATCTTAGTTGTTTGGAAGATTATGTCAAGTAGAATGATGAGAAGTCTGAGGCTATTGTAGGTTTTGAAAGAACCGATGTGATCGCTCCTTTAACACAACTTATTTTGTTTATAGAGTTAAAGGTGTCAAGTAAAGTTTGTTGGCTTGTCAAGCTACCTCTGCTAAATTAATTTATTTTCTGTTGAACTGAATCGTCCTTCAAATTGGAAGGGAGTAATGTTGACGTGTTGGAGGTTTTTCAGACCTAAAGGAGTGGATGCAGAGGTACCACGATAACTCCATAGGATATATTTATTGATGAAATAAAGACTAAGTAGGGATACAAACAGAATTCTGAGGAGACACCCACTTATGGGAGTTAATTTATAAATAATAAAATAATAACTATCTACAATAGCAGCCATAGAACGACCTGGATAGACGGAGGATGAGTTAAAAGTTTGTGCTAGAGTCGAAGCCTTCGAAAATGTCTACACCACATATAAAAGTTTCACACAAGAAATGCGGAAGAGTGAGAGGATCCAAGAGCCGGAGAAAATTGGAAAAAGATCACCATTCGAGCGGTTCTTACAGAAAGCATACCTGGCAATCCAGAGATACAGATTAAGAGAGGACTTAAAGATGTTCTTCTAAAGCCTTGTTGTTATTGTTATTATTCTATAGTTTTAGGAAGAAAAGAGGTAAAGCGATTGGACGATAATTGGGGGATTGTTGCTGGGGTCCCGCTTTTTTCAGCAAACATGGCTGGACTGAATGCACTCTTCCAACAGGAGAGAAAGGTTGAAGTTGATAGGTTAGTGAGGGAGCAGGTTTTTTACCAAGCAGGGTGCAAGCTCAGCAACATTTTGAGGACCACTGAGGGATAGCTTCAGCGCTCTCTGGATTTCTTAGTATTAAGAGCTCAGAGAGGCAAATATAACACGAATTAAAAGAGGAAAAGGAGAGAATACGAGCGCTCTGGACCGTCCTAGAATGGAATTAGAGAGGAAAAGTTTGAAGCAAAACGGTTTAGCTTTTATAAGCGTACAGGAGATAACGTACAGAGGGGGAGGAGAGAGAGAAGAATGTCCTTTGAAGGAGGAAATTTTTTTAAACAATTGAGCAAGATAGGTACGCATATCAAAAAAGAGTGTGAGGTAGAAGGAACCATAAAGATTGTTGCATTTTCTACAAAGGAAGGGTTTTTTAGGGTCTCGAGAGTAGTCGATGGTCCGAGTTCGTATATCGAGACTTTTTTCTGCAGTATAGTATATATAAGGTATAGTTATGTATATATATATGTATATATATTATAATATATATATATATATATATATTATATATATACTATAGCGATATAATATTATTATTATTCCGTCAAAGATAAGCGTATATTATGCATAACATATATAGAGCATAATTTATCCCCAATTTAAGTATTATATGATTAGATAGCAAGGTATATATAGGGCATATATAATATATATATACTAGTATATATATTATATATATATATATATATATATATATGTATATAGTATATATATATATATTATGATATATATATATATATATGTAATATATATAATATTTATTAGGAACGCGCACCGGGGCCGACCGGCCCCGCGCCGGCCCGGCCTCACACCGGCCATTTCTCAGCGGCCCCAGCCGCCGCCCCGTCCCCGGCCAAAAATCAGGAAAACCGGGATTTTCTACCGGGGTTAACTGTAAATTTACACTAAATAATAGAGGGTTTAATCAAACAAAATAAAAAATAGTATTTTAATTCCATTACTTCCTTGTAATGTTATAAATTGAGAGATGCGCATAAGAATTGTTTTGTTAACGTCTCAGCGAAATAGTACTGCTCATTTTTGTTGGTATTTACTATGATTCTTATGTATAAAGGAAAATTGAGGCCGAATTATTAATTTTAATTTATGCGCGGAGTTTTTAATCATAAAAATCATTCGAAATTTTAAGATATATCACTATATTATCATCACGAATTCGGAAAAGAAATAAATATAATTGTTAAAATATTTAAATATAATTTATTTACTTTAAAAGTAAATAATCTTCAAAAAAATCATATATTTTTCCGAAATCTCGGTTCAACATTATTTGTTTTTAATTGAATAAATATATATATATATATATTAATATATATATATATATATATATATATATATATAATATATATATATATATATATATATATATATATATATATATATATATAATATAAGATTATATATATGAATATATATATATTTATATATATATATATATATATATATAGTAATATACTTTAGAGAGGTAAGCCCTTGGATTCTTTTTTTAGTGTTATGCTTTACTGTCACTTCATCATTTTATTACTAAATGTAAACAAATTAAAAACATTGTTAAAGACTTTTTTTTAATAGAAATAAATTTTAAAAAGGAAAGCTAATTTTCGTCCCGACATGCGAGACCTCTTCAGGCTAACGGACTGGATTTCTTTCTGATCTTCCATCAGTTTCAAGTGTTTTTCAGTTGGTCTGCTATTTTCTTCATGGTGTTGTTGAAAATACGATATTTTGAATGTTTATTCAGATTGATTGCATATTTTGTATAAAATCTATATCTTTAACTTGGTAGGATACCGTGGCGCATGCGCTACACTTATTTGGTCAGGCCTGTTTGTGTACTTATTAATAAATGCAAAAAGGATTCATGATTTTGCGATGGTTGGTGTGATTGATATTTCTGGATCATCTTTTATATTGTTGAAATATGATAGAGTGGCCTGTGTTATGCCTATGACTTGTTAAAGATGAGATTTATGCGTCTCGTTGTGCAGGTCATCTGTTAAGTGTTGATTTTTTCTCTTCTTATGCAAAATCTATGGTTTCACTATTTGCAAGTCATTGGCGGGGATGTGGAATATATAATCCACGCTTTGGGGGAGATTTTCGTTTTCGTTTTGGGGGTTTGAGAATGTTTTTTAAGGTGATGTTATTCTGATTGAATGAGGGTAATATTTTTGGTAATATTTGTTTTAACGAATATATTGGTAATTGTTGAGGATTTGGTAAAAAGGAGGTGTTGCTATTTTTTCGGGGGAAAGGTGCTATCATGAGTAACTTGTCTTTTTTGCTTTGTTTAAATGCTTTTTGTGATGAAAAACTCAGGATTGTAAAGTGATTTGAAAGTATTGTGGATGTGTATTTAGTTCCTTGTGCTTAGAAGAGGGGGAGAGCAATATACGAAAGGCACGGGGAGCAAATAGAGATGAGCGTAACGCTATGATTTTGTGTATTGGGAATGACTTAGATAGCCAATTGTAATATATGTTTTTTGGTGCGAATGTATTGGTTTTTCTATAATATAGTAAAATTGGCCAAGTGATTGTTATTCCATGTGATTAAGGTATCGAGGAAGGGAGATAGAGTTGTTGAAGGCATTTCTATCGTACTGAACTGAAGGTTGAATAGAGTTAATATAGTTTAGGACTTCATTAGGGTTGGTGTTGTGAGGAGGGAGACAAAAATGTCATCTAATTCTAATCCATAAACTATTGTTTAATAAAAGGGTGGGGTAACAATATGATAAATTCTGTTAAGTTCCATATATTATGTGTTACCTGAGTATGAAGAGCAGTGGGGGCTCCCATACTTAGGCCGAAGTTTTGGTTTGTTATTTTTGACATTAAAATGAAAGAAGTATATGTTGTATTGAAGAGATTTGAGCTGTTTTATATATCTAATCATTCCCCAAACACAAACTTAGCTGTTCTGTCATCTCTAATTCTCCGTCTTTCGTATAATATGCTCTCCCCCTCTTCTAGCACAAGAAACTAATTACATCCACAATACTTTCCAATCACTTTACTATCCTGAGTTTTTTCATCACAAATGAGCATTTAACCAAGCCAAAAATGAGGGTACTATAGCACTTTCCCCGAAAAAATAGCACACCTCCTTTTTAACCAATTCTCATTACATTATATTCGTTGTAAAGACATACACTATTACCAAAAATATTACCTCATTCCGACTCTAAGAATAACATCACCTAAAAAACATTCTCAAACCCAAAGACGAAAAGAAAATCTCCCCCAAGCTGTATATATCACATCCCTGCAATCTTGCCAATTAAAAATATATAGGTGAAACCATAGATTTGCAAAGAAGAAAAAAATCAACATACAGATGACCTGCACAAGGACAGCATAAATTCAGCTTTAACAAGTCATAGGCATAACACAGGCCACTCTCTATCAATTTCAAAAATATAAAGATGATCAGAAATATCAAACACACGAACCATCGCAAATCGATGGATCCTTTTTTGCATTTTATAATAGTAAAACTACAATTAGAGCATCGCGGCTGATAGTTAAAGAATGATCTTTTATACAAATGAATATCTGAAACATCAAAATATTTTCAACAACACCATTGAAGAATAATAACAGACCAACTGAAACACACTTCAACTGATGAAGATCAAGAAAGAAATCCAGTTCCTTAGCCTGAAGAGGTCTCGCGTGTCGGGACGAAATTAGCTTTCCTTTTTTAAATTTATTTCATTTAAAATCTGGGGTCTTTAACAATGTTTTAATTTGTGTACATTTAGTAATAAATGAAGTCACAGTAAAGCATAATACTAAAAAAGATCCAAGGGCTCCCTCTCTAAAAGAGTAAATTTACTACGACAAAGTAAGTTCTTAAATGTATGTTTATATACTATATATATATATATATATATATATTATAATTATATATATATATAGTATTTATATATTATATATATATAAATATATTAATATATATATATATACTATATATATATATATATATATATATATATATTATATATTATATATATAGTATTATATATATTTAATAAACTTATTATTAATTAGAAAATCAATTATTTTCTAAAATTTTCTTTCGAAAATGAGATTATTTGATAATTGAATTTGATGTAAATGTTTCTTTTTTAATAATTTAAATTTATTAATTAATTGAAATTATATTTAATGTTTCATCCTAGGTTTTAAGACTTTCAGTGTTTTTGACTTTCATTTCTAATTTTAGCTTAACCCCGGCCCCGGCCGCGGCCCGGCCGCCGGCTAAATTAGAGCAGCCGCCGCCCCGGCCCGGCCCCGCAAAAATTCCCGCGCCCCGGTCGGTCCTAATATATATATATATATAATATATATTATATTATATATCATTATATATATATATATATATATATAGTATATGATTATAGTATATATATATATAATAAGTATATATATTATTATAGGAAAGACAAACAGGATTTTTGACGAGTCAAAAAAAAAGAGAAAGGCGGAATGAGGACGAGGCTAAATGGGAGAAGGAAAACATAAATAAATAAATCTATAACTATAGAACTCTAAATAACAACCTCCAAGGAAGAGGCTTTCACCCTGTCCAGATGGTCCAGGCATCTTATTCTTCTTGCCCGAAACTCTTAACCCTAGAGCACTCTTAGAAAAACGCTTCTCGGCGCAATGGTTTCCGCCGCTGTCCTCGAGTTAAACACTCTCAAGTAGGGTTTTCGCCCTTTCAGTAGAGCAAGAAATCTTCTCCATTAGGCCTAAAAACTCGTTCTCCCAGAGTTCTTCCCAGAGGAGCTTGCTTTAGACGCAAAAGATTCCATACGGCGGTTCCAGGAGTAATCGCAAGCCAAAGGAAAATACCGGGTTGCAGTCCCTGTCGCCCTACCAACCATCGCGAAGTAAAATCTTCATAATGTCCTGACCGTTGTGAAACAAACCAATCAATAAATAAATAAAAGCAATAAATAAATAAATAAATAAATAAATAAACCTAAATAAAATAATATATATATAATATCATTATATATATATTATATATATATATAATATATATATATTATATATTTTATTATATATATATATATATATATATATATATAATATATATATATTTATATATATATAGATATATAATATATATATATATATACTATATATATATATATATTTATAGGGTACGAACTTGCTAGTTGGGTGGCTTTCTTTTAATAGCAAGCACCTATATTAAGATGAAGATGGTAAATTTTAGAAATTCCACATTTGAAATGGATGTTTTTATTCAACATAAGTAACAAAAGTCCCTTCTGTAATGAAAGTATAAAAGAAACAAAAGTCCCTTCTGTTGAGATACTCCTCTCTTCGTAGGCGAATTGATAGTCACAGCCTTTTCCAAGCGCGTTTTCCACAATTGCTTCTGACTCTTGCCTTTTCAGCGAAATTTGTGATCGAATTTCAAGTGCAGCCCTTTCCTTCAAATTTATCTTTCTTGCCGGGAGGATTTCTGGGAGAGGAGTTCTTTAGTGAATTTGTTTTCTTCTGATTCTTATTGTTTATTTTAATCTGACTGACTGTATCTGACTGGAAGAGTATCTCAAAACGGCGGGTTTTATATTATTTCTTTTACTTATGCCTAAATTTTTGCTCGCGCACCTTAGCATAAGTACCAACATAAATTAAAATTTTTACAAAGTGATAATGGAGTGCTACATTACATTCTGCGCTAAAGACGGAGTGAGAAAAGTATGTTATAATAATTATACAAGTAATAATAACTAAAATACATAAAGTCAAATGTATACATATTTGTGGGAATTTAACAATGCACACAAACATATAAAGCATTTCAATAATTTAAAAATAATAACTAAATACATAAAGTTATAGTACTTTCAAATGCTAGCATATTTAATTATGTCCGAAAACAAAGTAGACATACAAACATTTGAAGGCAAATATAGTATACATGAAATTTGAAGATATTCAAATACGAGCATAATTGGTTACATCCGAAGATCTAAACTATATACAAAAATTTGAATACATAAAAATACAATACATTTCCATGTATACAGATAATTAAAAGTGCATTTAAACACAAGCATATTGGGTTATATCCGTTAGATATAAACAAACATAAAAACATTTAAATGCATAAAAAAATACAAAAATGTTAATATATTAATTGTATGAAACAATTGATTATTCCAACGAAGTTTAAATTAGGCAACATCGATCGAAAGTTGAATCCATGAAAGGTCCAGTATAAGCACGTTTCTAATGTATCTAATCGAAAGTTTGACCGATGGCGGTCACGTAGTTAATTTTCAAAGCTGTATTTTTACGGAGAACATTGTTTGACTATTAAGAGACGAGTTGCTTGCAATTTAAGTGCCTTATTTTGCAAAATTTTCTTCCGATACATAAAAGGGAGAGGGTACGGAAAACAATTTAGAATTCCGAAAAGGAATCAAAGTTCGTAGTGGAATCCATAAAATGACTTTCTGCCAATAACTCCAACTTAAAATGATGAAAGAAAACCATACCGTAAAGGAAGTTACATTTGTAGAGGGAAGTTGCTTGAAATTTAGGTCTTTATTTTGAAAATTTTCTTCATTCAGAACCGGGAGATTGCACAGAACCATTTAGAATTCGAATTGGAGCCTGAGTTTCGTAAGTGGAATCCAAAAATGTATTTCTGCCCATAAATCAAACTTAAAATGATGAAAGAAATCCATGCCGAATAGGAAGTTTGCTATGTCTGACAAATGAATCCTCGAACTGTAGAGTTTGTGAAAAGATGACCAAATCACAAAATTAGAAAAATGAAAATTGACAGTCAGTATCGATAATGTTCGTTTGTTGAGTCATTTTCTCCGAGTGTGTCTGATTGGGATTTTTTATTAATTGTGGTTTTTTCTTTCTCTATTTTTGTTTTCGTCTTTTCTAGAGAGGCGGTTGATTGAATTTTCTTGGGTGTGTCTACTTCAAGGGTTCACCAATTATATGGATACGAACTTGCTAAGTTGGTTGGCTTCTTTAAATTAGCAAACACCCTATAATAAGGATGAAAGAATGGTGAATTTAGAAATCCATATTTGAAATGATTTTTTTATTCAACATCAGTAAAATATGCAATGAAAGTCATAAAAGTAACAAAAGTCCCTTCTGTTGAGATACCCTCTCTTCGTAGGCCGAATTGGTAGTCACAGCCTTTTCAGCGCGTTTTTCCGACAATTGCTTTCTCTGACTCTTTCGTTTTAGAACGAAAGATTTGTGATCGAATTTCAAGTCGCAGCCCTTTTCTTCAAATTTAATCTTTCTTTTTCCTGGGAGGATTTCTGGAATGAAGAGTATCATTTTGGAATGATAATTGTGTTGTCTGTCTGATTCTTATTGTTAATTTAATCTGACTGGAGAGTATCTCAACAGGAGAGTATCTCAAACGAACGGGTTTATATATTATTTCATTTTGACTCTATGACTAAAATTTGTGCTCGCGCAAATCTTACATAAGTACACAACATAAATTGAAAATTTTTTACAAAGGTTATAATGGAGTCGCTACGTAATATATATATATATATAATTATATATATATATATATATATTTATATATATATATATATATATTATATATATATATAGTATATATATATATATATATTATATATATATATAATATATATATAAATTTTCATATACATTAAATTTGCCGTATATGAACACCTAAAGGCAAGGCCAGCACCGTACTTCACCGCAGCACGCACCGCACGCACCGGCACCGCACACGAGTAGTAACGGAATGGAGTTTGATACAGACTTTGTCTCCCCCACACTCATCGGGGTGCGTAACCTCGTCGTAGACGAGGTTATGTGGCGCCGTGCATCCCCCGGAGGGGGGGTGATATCCCCTCCAAGTAGGAAATGACCGTAGAATGATGAACGTGGTATCACCCTTTCTTATAATGTAAACATCGCCGTAGCGAGGTTTAACTGATGTGGACCTCGTGCACCCGAAGGGTGGTGCTGCCCTCGCTACCCAAGTAGGAAATCGACGCGTAGAACCGATGAAACTTGCATGCACCTTCTTAAGGTAGCCTCGGTGCCAGTAGAGGTACGTGGCCGTACACCCCCCAAGGGGGGGTGCTGGCCCCTCTAAGTAGGAAATGATCGTAGAACGATGAAATTTGGTATACATCCTTCTTATAATGTATCCTCGATACAGAAGAGGTAAAGTAACACTATGCCCACTAGGTGTTGGGGCTGAGCCCCAAAACCTTGGATATTGACGTAGAAAGATGAAACTTGGTAAACACCCATCTTATAAGGTAATATCGTAGAAGACGAGGTTACGTGTCGCTACGCTTATTGATGGATGGGGCTGAGCCCCAAAACATTGAAAATTAACATAGAAGGATGAAACGGGGTATACACCTTTCTTATAAGACAAATTCGTCGCGGGCGAAGTTACAACTGGTCACTACGCCCATATGTGTTCGGGGCTGAAAACCAAAACCTTGAAATGTGGAGTGAAGAATGAATTTGGAAAAGCGCAACAGAAGAGGAAGGATAAATATGACAGGACAGAAGAGCACCGAACTTGAATGGATCTGTTCTTATTTTGAGAAATATTAACTTTATTTGTTAATTTTTATTTTATCGAATTTTTATTTATTTTCTGTTTTATTTGCTTCAAACATTTTGTTTTTACTAAATTTTTTTATGTTTTTCCTGTTTATAACGTAAAAAATTTACGATTTTTTACACCATCTAAAAGCAGTAAATCAAGTAAAGTCACGTAATTCAACCAACCACCACGTCTCCCCATCCGTGATCTATTGATCTTTATCTGTTGATTCAGGTCACATATCGAGCATCATATTCGGATAAACAATATATATAAAAATAAGTTCTTTAGAGTGTTTTTCTGTGTTCGTAGTCAGCTCTTTTCAGAATTTTCAATTTTCAATAACCTGATACATGTTTTTGACATTGTCCGTATCAACTTCCAGATTTTTTTTTCGAAATGACCTTCAAACTTGAATATGCATGAGAGAGTATTTATTTAGCAATTTTGAAACTTTTTTCGTATTTTTTGAGTTATTTGTGCTCAGCGTTGTTCAATTTTTTAAAAACCCACTTTTTTGGGATTTTATGAAAAATTGCCATCATTTTTTTCCTGTTCGTGGGAAGTGATGAAATTTTCAGGGCATATGTAGTCGGGAGAGATGCACATGTTTCACTTAGATAATTATCTAAGTAAAACTGGACGACCAAAATTTGACCTTTTCTCTGTTAAATGAGTAAAATGGGTGTTCCCTTATGAGTTTTAAATGCAGCTCTGATTCCCGAATTTGCATAAACATTTTGTTGTAACAGGGACAAGGGTTTTTTTTGTAAACGAAATTAAAAATTTAATATTGTTATAAAATTATAAGAGTTTTAGTTAATTTACTCACCTATATACTTTCTGCAATTTAAAATGTAGATTGTTGGAAAGATTTTTCTACAGTAGTTTGCCTTGAGGAACATCATTTTAAGTCCCGAAAATTAGTCTGAAAGCATATTTGATTCCTATTTCCCTGATAACGTGTTTTTTCGATAAGTGGGGTGTGTGAGAGGTATCTCGAGTTTGGATGCATCGCTCACATGCTCATCGGCCTTAATAGCGCCTAGATTGCAGTTAGGAAAATAGTCCAAGTGTGAATGAAGGAAATAATGTAATTTCTTAGGGAGACATGTTACATCCATTGCTTTATAATTTCGAAGGAATTCGGAAACTAGTTCTTCATGTTGTCCGGCCTTAATATGCTAGAAACCCAGTTATGACCTTTTTAAAAGGATCTCCATGCAGATTTTTCAATATTATTCAAGCTTTCATCAAAGTGATGGTCCTTCATTAGCTCCCTTATTTGTGGGCCTACAAATATACCCACTTTAATTTTAGCCTCACTGATCCTAGAGGGAATTTCTTATTTACTTATAGGAACCCTGGACCACTTTTATCCATCGCTTTTACAAATTTTTTCATTAACCCGAGTTTGATGTGCAAAGGAGGAAGATATTCGGAGTTTCAGGTTTCACAGGTGGTGAAAAATAACATTTTTAATTTTACAGGTATTAGATTTCTTTTAGGCCATTGCTTTTTGAAAATGATTTTTGCAATCTCTGCTATTTCCCACTCGCATAGGAAACAGCAAAATTTAGTATATCCTTGCTGGAGACCTAACAAAAGTGCTATAACTTTTTAATCGCCGCATATATTCCAGATGCTTTTCGTATCGTATTTTCGATACAAAATTATCAATGTTGTCGTGTCTTTTTCATATGGGCCTCCATATGCAATAGGAGTCGAAGGTTTCACATTTCCATTTTGAAGAAGCACTGCTTTTAAACTGAGTTTAGAAGAATTTATAACAATCTCCATTCCTTAGGATCATGAGAAGTCTCCTAATTCGCTTCATTAATTTTGGAAATCAACATCAGTAACAATACAACTAAATTGCCGTCCTACCGAGAAAACGAGTCGGAATTTCTTCATAGCGTCGCCGATAAGAGGAAATTGTAGTTCCTTCTCAAGGAGATTCCAACCATTTAATCTAGATGCCAATAGCTCTGCCTGTTTCTTTGACAATGATAGATCGCGAACTAGGTCATTGAGTTCATGCTGAATAATTCTATGAGGTTCTGTTGACATTCCATCATAATCAAGGTCTTCAAAGTCGCTCATTTTCTGGACGTAATTGTAAATCTTCTTCGTCGGAGTTTTCTGACAGGAGATTCACATTTTTAGGTGGTGCAGGGATAGGAAGCTCTTCGCTGTGAGGAACAGGCCTAATAGCCGAAGGTAGGTTTGGATATTTAATGGTCTTCTTGGTCTTGATTGTTATTCCAGCAATTTTTGTAATGCAAAAATAGCAGTCCATTGCGTGATCCTTTTGTTCCCTCCATACCATTTGGAATTGCAAATGGTATATGTCTGGACTGTCCGTTAAGCCAACCAATAAGTAATGTTACACAAGACTCACAGCAAATATGAGTTGCCCAAGATTTATCTTGATCAACAAGCTTAATTTCAAAATAAGTTATAATTGCTTTTTTTATTATAGGGGTACTATTCCTCATTGGGACTTCAACGTTCTAACACAAATGGGTAAACTATAAATTAGAGTTTTGTCATTTTTTACAATTTCGTAACATTTTGATTAAGGTATCTTGATCGTAAGTGGAATTACAACATTTGAACGTAAATATATTATATTATATACATATATTATATATATAATAATATATATATATTATAATTTATATAATTATATATATATATATATATATATATATATATATTATTATATTAGTATATATATATTATATATTATATATAATTATATAAATATATAATCAACAACATGATTTAATATCACACCTGTCACATTCAATCCGTCTCAGAACAAACGTAGGGAAAATGACCATGAAAAAACGTCGGACCCGAGTGTTTATTTTATCGAGTTTATTCATTGTTTTGGGCGTTTTATTTATCATTTTTGGTTCCTACTTATTATATGCTTTATATTGCTGGCGATCACCTTTTTTTCATAAAATCGCAAGAAATAGAGTTAAACAAAACAAGCATTTTACACTCTGTGAATTATATGTTAGTTTATGACATATTAATTACAAAAAAAATACTAGGCCCGTTGTGCAAATTTGGAGGTTATATTCGTTTTCAGCGTACCGAAATACAAAAGAAACAGTTCATGATATCCATTTAAAAAAATTTCTGTCGTCCAGTGTATTCTCTTTGTAAAGCATTAGTTTTTGGATTTGTTCTTGGAAAAATTTTCAAAAAAAATATGTTGAAAAATTTTTTTTAAATTTTCTTTTGAGTATACAAAATTATTATCTAAGTAAAAAAGATATGCAATCTAGACTGGTTGTACAAGCCCTGAAAATTTGTGTTTGATCGGACAAGTAGGAAAAAAATATTTCAATATTTTCACTTTTTCAAATGTTTGAATTTTTGGGAAAAGTGAAAAATTTATATATTTTTTTTCTACTCGTCCGATCAACATCAAATTTTCAGGGCTTGTAAATCAGGTCAAATTTCATCTTTTTTTATTTTAGATAATTTTTTATAATACTCAAAAGAAAATTTTTAAAATTTTCTAAAAAAAATTTTTCAAAATTTTTTTTTTTTAAATTTGTTCAAGAATAATCCAAACTAATGCATATCAAAAGAATTATCTAAGAAAAAAGGGGCATCTCTGCCCGCTAAACATTGCCCTGAAAATTATCATCCACTTCGCACGAAACAGAAAAAAATATTATCGCAATTTTCATTTAAAATCCAAAAAAATTGGATTTTGAAATTTTTCGCCAAACGCTGAGCACAAAATCAACAACCGAAAAGACAATTGTGGACACAATTGCAGGTAAATGGACTTATCTATGTAAATATTTCAAGTTTGAAGTCATTTCGAAAAAAATTCTGGAAGTTGATACGACAAATGTCAAAAACATGAGTTTTGAAAAATTGAAAATTCTGAAAGACTGACTACAGACACAGAAAAACACTAAACAACATTTTAGAGGGCAATAAAAGCTACAGTTTGGTGTTTTATAGAGTCAAAATCGGCCTGAAAATTCCGATTTATGTCCATTTTTAGGGGGGGGTGAAAAATTGGGCTCAGTCCGAGCCCAAATATTGGGATTTTTCCCCTTAACAGTGAAAAATTTCATTTAGTTGGCCAAAGTGTATTAATTTTTTACAGTATTACTTTTTTAGAATTATTAATTTTAATTTACGAAAATGTAAAATCTCCGGCCCTCTACAAAAATACTTTTTTCATGATTTATAACTTTGTATTTTTTATATAAATTAATTATTGTTATTATTATTTTGTTGTTATTATTTTTTATTATCATTATTATTTCTATTTATATTTTTTAATATACGGTTTCTTGCATTTTTTGCTTGTCTTTTGCTGATGTTATTTTTCCTTCTGATGTATTAAAAATTGAAAAACTGTCTTCATAAAGATTTTCCTGTGTGGTCTCAACCACAATATATATATATATATATATTATTATATAATAATTATTAATTATATATATATATATATATAATTATTAATATATAATATATATATATATAGTATATATATATATATATATATATATATATGATATATATATTTATATATATATATTATATATATTATATTATATTAATATATACTATATATATATATATATAATATATATATATATAATATATAATATATAATATATTATATATATATATATATATATATATATATATATATATATATATATATAATAATTTATATATATATATATATAATATATTATATATATATTATATATATTATATATATATATTATATATATATTGATATATATATAATATATATAATATTAAGCCGGCCCAGGTACCCCGCCGACATAATCGCCCCCCCTCCAGAGATCCTCCAGGGGTGTTTGTTCCAAGTTGTTCTGTGTTGAGAGTTATTTAAACAGCAGAGAAAGAAGTGGGATGTGTCCTCCGGCAACCTGGTTACAGTTTTGACCGAGATGTTTTGGTGTTTGTTAAGTGTCAATCTGTGTTTGTAGTGAATGTAATTTAGGGGTTGATGGCCGATCCTAGCTTTGCCAAGGATGACTGACTGTTCTTGGTAGTGATGTTGAATCTGGGTTCATTTCTGGTGGGATGTTTGAATTAAGATGTTGTTTTGGTGGTACTGCGTCTAAATTGCTTTTTCTGTTAGTGTTCGAATGAGTTATTTGTTTGGTGTTATGTTGTTTTGTTTGGTTGATGGTGGAATGGTTTTCAGATTTGTTTGAAATATAGAGCTGGTTAAAAGAGGGAGGTTGTTTGGTTTGTGGTGGGTAGGGTTAGAGAATGCAATGTGGCATGGGTGTTTGGGTGTTTGTGGTTTGGGAAAAGAATTGTGTGCCTATCATATCCGGGTTGTGTTTCTATGGGTAGAATTTTGGTTTCTTCGTGCAGGTGGTGTTGTGGTGTTGTGATACACATCCAGTTTCTGATTCTTAGAGCTTTGTTTTTGTGTCGTTTGGAGTTTCTTTATGTTTATGGTTTTAGTCAGTAGTGGATGCAGGCTCGGAGAGCGTAGTTTAGAGTCGGACAAATGTATTGTTTGTATATAGTGGTGGATGTTTGTTTTTGTTTGTGAAGTCTGTGCCCACGCGATGATTCTTAATATATGTTCAGTTTCTTGATTGCAGATGAAATTATGTTGTCTACGTGTTTTTGTGAAGGTGAGGTGCGTGTGTTAAGTGTTACTCGAGGA
>JABUQX010078943.1:0-20000 GCA_015478945.1 Trachelipus rathkii
AGCATCATCTAACTAACGCTGAATCACCGTAATCACAAGAAACCTGACCATTACACCGAATAAACTGTAACATTAAAAGTTCCACTGAGTTCGTTTTATATGACTACCTACGAATTAGTGCTACGATAAGCAATGTTTCACATTATAGGCTGAACATAGCATCACATATGAACTTAGTTAAAAGAATAATGTAGCAACGACAAACCTAACACAACTTACGCCCTAATAAACTGTTACAATTAACAAAGTTTCCACACTTAAAACCAGTAAAGTAACTAACTTTACAGTACAAAACGTAACCTGTTCAATACTTTTCCAAAGCATAGTCTCTAAGCATATTGGAAGTGTTTATATTGCTTTGATCAGTTTGACACAGTAACATGTTTGAAAAAAATGTGTCATAACCATACCTAACCATCATAATACTAACGAGTAAATACGAATAAAGTAAAGTTTTTAGACTTATCTCTTTTTAGACCGTCCGCCTCCTTTCAGAAAATACCGACTCTAAACAATGAAAATATTTTATGGCTTTAACTTTTGCAGTAAGTGATGCAATACTTTTTTAATTGACCCTTTGGCAAGGATACAAAGCAATGTAGCAGTCGCCCTATTCGTTTACGATTAAATATAAATGACACATCGTTGGAATAACGAAACTCCTCGTGAAAGATATCAACAACAAGCGTAAGATGCAGGGAGATGTCATCGTATCACCACAGGCGAAAAAACTATCCTACTGAAGAAAATTGTGTATAAACATCCCTTAAATCTAATGAGATTCTTTCTTTCACACAATCAGAAGAAGTAAACAAGAATACGACGTACGAATGAGACCATATCAGTTCAAAAGGGTATATATTCTCGGTTCGACAACCAACAGACAACAAACAATCACATCGTACATATGATAAGTTTTTGGATACTAACCAACGAATAATATGCTAACGTAACAATGTTTTCACATTAATAAACTAACATAAGCATTAAAGAGCTAAGAAATAATGTAACAAAACGACAAACCTAACACAACTTAAGCGCTAATAAACTGTAAATATTAACAAAGTTCCACACTTAACACCTGTAAAGAAACCGAACATTGCATACAAAACGTAACCTATTCAACTTTTTTCACCAAGAATATCTCTAACATATTAACGTTAATTTTAAATTGACACAGTAATATAAGCAGAATTTTATCAATAACCATTTTTTTTTTTTTTTTTTTTGTTTTTTTTTTTTTTTTTTTTATTTTTTTTTTGCCTTTTTTTTTTTTTCATACAGAGCATTGAAAGTATGCTAACGTAACAAAGTTTCGCACATTAATAAAGCTAACATAAACATACTGACTAAGAATATAATGTCACGACAAACCCACACACCAAGCACGAATAACCACTAACATTAACAAACTTTCGCACTTACAACAGTAAAGTACATAACACTTCGTCCAAAAAGTAACTATTCACGAGCTTTTTCAAGCATTCTCCTGACATATCAATGTATTTTAACATTAACATCGTAATATTTAACAAAGTTTTAGCTAACCTGTCTAAATCATCATCTGACAAGAATATAATGCTGAGTAACAAATGTTTTTTAAATCAACTTCGTAACATTTAATCAAAAATCCTATAATCTCGTCCTAAGAATATCATAATCCCAGCGAATAATTGCAAACATAAAGTTTAACCAAACATAACAAAAAATTAACAAAATTGTTATCCTAACATAACATAAAATAAGTTCTTTGAGTAAAATAAAATGTCACAGTAAAACGTAATAATTTAACTGATTTTAAAGCAGTAAATCAGTAATCAGTAAATCAAACCACCCATCTCCAGCAGTCCCTACCGCGTCCCACCGCCTGTGATCTACTTGACGACTATTGATTCAAGTACATAATTTTAAGTATCATTTTGAGACAAACAATGACATAAAATATGTTCTTTATATACTAACCTACTACGAATATATGCTTAACCACAAAGTTTTAGAATCAATAAGCTACAAATCATAAACCGCGACTAGGAATATAATGAACAAATGCAAACCTAACATACCTCGCGTATGAATAATCAGCTAACATCCTGAAAATTTCCCTACTGATCAAGGTAAACTAGCTATCAGATCATACAAACTCGATATGTTCCTACTTTTCGAGCATATTAGCACAACAGGTAAATCCGTATTATCTAACAAAATCCCTTAACAAAGTGCCCAATCTTCAAAGATACCACATCTTGAACTATGAATTGACGACTATATTCATCAAAGGTCACTCGTTTCGAGTATAACATCATTTGACCTATGAAGGGCTGAGGCTATTCCCCTCCTTCGAGGGGTAAAGCCCGCTTACACCCCTTCGGGGTGTTCCCCCCTCGCAGGATTCACCCCTTTCAAGGGCGCATCCCCCTGGGTTTCTCTCGGAAGGTAATGTTGTTTTGCTTTAGATACTCTTGGTTATTGAAAACTGTTTATTCGTAAGTTAGTTAGCTATTATGATTAAATATTTACTATGACAATGTGAAATAACACTGATTTTGTTAAGAGAAATGATGAGTTTTTTGTAAGATATTACTGTGTTACACTGACGATGATGTGTTAGAAACGTGAAACCTAGGTTAAGTTTTTGTTGAATAATGTTAGGTTTGCCCCAGACTTTTTGCTAATGTCTACGTTATTTCAATAGGTAATATGGATGTTATACTCGAAACGAGGGACACTTTGATGAAGATAGTGGTCAATTCATAGTTCAAGAGGTTGGTATCTTTGAATAGATTGGCCACTTTGTTAAGGGATTTTGTTAGATTTAATACGGCTTTTAACACTGTTGCTATATGGCTCGAAAAAGTAGGAACGATCATCGAGTATTGTATGACCTGATAGCTAGTTTACCTTGATCAGTCGGGGAATTTTTCAGGAATGTTACTGATTCATACGCGAGGTATGTTAGTTTTGTCGTTGTACATTATATTCCTAGTCGCGTTTATGATTTGTTAGCTTTATTGATGCTAAACTTTGTTGGTTAAGCATATATTCGTAGGTTAGTAATAAAGACATATTTTTATGTTATGTCTCTGTCACTCAGACTACTTAGATATGCATTGAATCACATACGAACAAATACACTAAATACATCACTAGAGCGTGGGACACGGCGAGGAGGAACATCGCGGAGACTGGTGGATATTGATTACAACTGCATTTTACTTCACATCAGAATATATCAACTGGCTTTAAAATCAAGTAATTATTCCGTTTACTGTGATATTTTACTCGAAGAATAATTTATTTTTTATTGTATGTTAGTATATAAATTTTGTTATTTTTTTTATGTTTGGTAAACTTTGTTATGTTTCGATTATCGCTGGGAGAATGATAATTTAGACGAGATTATGATGAATTTTTTGTTAAATGTTACGGAGTTGATGTAAAACTTGTTACGTTCCAGCATTATATTCTTTGTTCAGTATGATGATTAGACAGGTTTAGCTAACTTTTGTTAAATATTACGATGTTAATGTAAAATTAACGATAATATGTCAGATATGCTTGAAAAAGTGTGATAGGTTACGTTTTGGACGAAGTGTTATGTACTTACTGTTGTTAAGTGCGAAAGTTTGTTTAATGTTAGTGGTTTATTCGTGCGTATGGGTGTTTGGTTTGTCGTTGTAACATTATATTTCTTAGTTCAGGTTATGTTATTTAGCTTTATTAATGTGGAAACTTTGTTACGTTAGCATACTTTCACTGCTCTGTAGGATGATAATTAAACAAGGTTATGATAATCTTGCTAAATATTACTGTGTCAATGTAAAAATTAACGTTAATATGTTAAAGATATGTTTGGTCTTGAAATAGTATGAATAGGTTACGTTTGTATGCAATGTCAGTTACTTTACAGGTGTTAGCTGTGGAACTTTGTTAAAATGTTAACAAGTCTCTCTCATGTTAATGTTGTGTTAGTTCGTCGTTGTACATTTTTCTTTAGCTCTGTTAATGCTATGTTAGCTTTATTAATGTAAAATCGTTGTATCGTTAGCATATATTCGTTGGCTTGTATGCCAAAAGAGACTTATCTTTGTACTATGTTATTGTTGTTGTTGTTGTTGTCGAACGAGAATATATACCCTTTGAACTGATTGGTTTCATTCGTAGTACGTCGTATTCTGGTTTACTTTCTTCTGATTGGTTTGAAAGAAAGAATCTCATTACATTTAAGGATTGTTTAACACTAATTTCTTCAGTAGGATAGTTTTTTCGCTGTGTTGAACGATGACATCTCCCTGCATCTCTAGCTTGTTGTTGATATCTTCACGAGAAGTTTCGTTATCCCAACGATGTGTCATTTATATTTAATCGTAAACCAAATGGCGACTGCTACATTGCTTGTATTCCTGCCAAAGGTTCAAATAATAGACCTTTTTTCATCACTTTATGCAAATAGTTAAAGCATAAAATCATTTTTCATGTTTAGAGTTGGTATTTTCTGAAAGGAGGCGGAGTCTAAAAAGAGATAAGTCTAAAACTTTACTTTATTCGTATTTACTCGTTAGGTATTATGATGGTTAGGTATGGTTATGACACATTTTTTTGAATAAATGTTACTGTGTCATGTAAGATTACGTTAATTGTTAGAGATATGCTTGGACAAAGTATGAACAGGTTACGTTTTGTATGTAAAGTTAGGTTCTTACTGGTGTTAAGGGAGGAACTTTGTTAATGTTAAACAGTTTATTAGGGCGTAATTTGTGTTAGGTTTGTCGTTGTCATTATTTTCCTAGTTCATATGATGCTAATGTTAGCTTATTAATGTGAAACATTGTTATGTTAGCTATATTGGTTGGTTAGTATATAAAGAACTCAAGTGGAACTTTGTTAATGTTAACGTTTATTCGTGTGTAAGTTGGTGTCAGGTTGTCTTTGTGTGATGTATTCGTTAGTTTAGATGAATGCTAAGTAATCTTTTATTAATGTTTGAAAACTTTGTTACGTTAGCATACTTCGCTGCTCTGTATGATAATTAACTGTAGTGGTTGTTGTTGTGATGTATGGATTTTTAAGCTAAGTTCTGTGTTTAGTTGTAAGTTAACGTTAATATGTTAGAGTTATGCTTGAACAAGTAAGATTAGGTTTACGTTTTGCATACCATGTTAGTTTGCTTTACTGGTGTTAAGTGTGGACTTTGTTAAAATGTTAACAGTTTATGTTGTGTGTAAGTTGTGAAGGTTTTTGTCTTTGTGATTATTTTCTTAGTTCAGTTGATGCTATGTTAGCTTTATTAATGTGGAAACTTTATTACACGTTAGCATACTTTCCCTGCTCTGTATGGATAATTAACCATGTTGTGATAAATTTTAGTTATTTATTGTGTTAGTGTAAGATTAACGTTATTATAGGTTAGAGTTATGCTTGAAAAAGTAGAGATTAGGTTACGTTTTGCATACCATCGTTAGTTGCTTTACTGGTGTTAAGTGTTGGACTTTGTTAATGTTAACAGTTTATTTGTGTGTAATTTGTGTTAGGTTTTTGTCTTTGTGCATTATTTTTCTTAGTTCAGTTGATGCTTTGTTAGCTTTATTATGTGAAAACTTTGTTTTGTTAGCATACTTTCGCTGGTCTGTATGATAATTAACCAATGTTGGGAAGAATTTTAGTTAAATGTTTGTGGCTAGTGTAAGATTAACGTGTAATATGTTAGGTTGATGCTTGAAAAATAAGATTAGGTTTACGTTGGCATACCCATGTTAGTTGCTTTACTGTTGTTAAGTGTGAACTTTTTATGTTGACTGCTTATTCCTGCTTAATGATGTGTTATGTTTGTCTTTGGGCATTATAGTTCTGGGAATGCTATGTTAGCTTTATTAATGTGAAAACTTTATTACTCAGCATATATTGATTGATCTTTGTATAAAGAACTTGATTTTTATGTTTATGTTTTATTCGCAAAATGATACTCAAGATGTGACTTGAATCAATAGATAAAAGAACAATAATCACAACGGAGCAGGAGGAGGTGGATGTGGCTGGATGGTGGGTTTGATTTAGTGATTTACTGCTTTAGGGTATGTAAAAACGTTACAATTTTTAGTAAAAATTTGACTTAATCAATAGATCAATAGATCACAGATGGTCAGGAGGGATGTTGGATAGTGGTTTTGATTTAGTGATTTCTGCTTTAGGGTATCGTAACGTTTATCAATTTACGTAAAAATTTGTACCTTAATCAATAGGATCAATAGATTCAGCAGATGGTCAGAGGGAGGCTGGATAGTGGGTTGATTTAGTGAATTACTGCTTTAGGGTATGCAAAACGTTACAAATTTAGTAAAAATTTGACTTGAATCATAGATCAAGTAGATCACCAGATGGTCAGGAGGGAGGTTGGATTGTGGTTTGATTTAGTGATTTACTGCTTTAGGTATGTAAAAGGCGTAAATTTTGTAAGTTATAAACAAAAAAAAAATAAGACATTTTATTTAATTTATTTATTTATTTATTGAATTATTTTTTTCTTAATGGTTTTGAAATAAATATTCGGAATCTAGATATCCAATAACATATATAAGCACACCAATATTGTTGTTATACGAATGTTTATTAACTAAGCACCGCAGTGGCTCCAGCACCGGTGCCGGAGCCAACTCCTCAGATTCACATATCAACTATTTCTAGAAACTCAACTCTTAATCCTTCACAAATTTCAGCCTTCTACATCAATATTTAATGTTTGAGGGGGGTGGGGTCCCCCCTTCGGGGGGACCCACGGGGACGTAACTTCGTATACACAGAGGTTACCTCATCATCTAACCATCCTCCAAATTTTAACCAGATACGCTAACCCTAACCCATGAAGATGTATTTGTAACTCTGAACCGGATGGGAACAAGAAATTAAAGAAAAAAAATAATACAAAAAATAACAATAATAATATGATATAATGTTTAAAATTTGTAAGATAATAATATAAAAGCCTCTAGAGGATGAGTCGGAATCGGCGCGCTACGGCACGGGGCGATGCGGTGCGATGCGGTGCGGTGCGGTGAGGTGCGGAGCGCTGCGGTGCGGACTCGGAGTCGATGAAGCATGCGCAGAAGGGTTTAAAAAACAACTCAGAAGTGATCCCTTCGGGATCACTTCTTCGACGTATAATATAATAATAATGTGTTTGTGTATGCGCACGCGCGCTCAGTCTGCGTGTCTGTCGGTCAACAGACCTTCGGTCTGTTTGACCTCCAGGTGTCGGGTCGCCCAAACGGCTCGGTTAGGTAAAACTCATCCGCTCGGAAGCTGCCAACTCGCGCGTAAGCCAGATCGCCGTAGCCACCCTCGGGGGTGACCCCCTCTATATACATCCTACAGACTGATTTACACGGATTCGTCCTTATCCCATGTATAGATTATATTCCAAGTTTCAGACCTATAAATCTATTCCTTCATATCGAAAAGGGTTGGGTAGAGGTCCGGATGGCGGGAAATACTACTTATATATATATATATATATATATATATATATATTATATATATATATATATTATAATATATATATATATATATATATATAGTATATTATATATATATATATATATATAATATATATATATATATATAGGGTTCTCAAGCAACCTTCTACTTGATTTTAGATAAGTACAGTTTCAAAGCAGTGATGATGTCGAAGCAGGTGACTTGAAACTGTTTGTTCCTAGATGTCTTCTTTTTTGGAGAGGGGATCGGACTAGTAGTAAAGCCTCCTGTAGTTGTCTAACGGCGACGTTGTCGATGGTTCGAGTCTGGCGCGAGTGAAATTTTTTCGTCTTATTATTGCAAATTTCTCGGAACGAGCATGTTGTGCGCATGTCGGCGAATCCTTGACTTTGGTCGGCCTGCTCCTGTAACCCATGAGCACCCCCTGAGAAAATGCCGGTGTAAGCCCCAGGGGGGTTCGAACCAACCTTCTGTGGGATTTAAAATATTTAGCGAGTTTTTCAAAACAGTGATATCGAAGCAGGAGATTTTGAAATCTTCCGAGATGCTTCTTTTTTGGGGAGGCGCATCGGACTAGTGGTAGAGCCTCTTTTGGGGTACATTGCTAACGGCGACGCTGTTGTTGATGGTTCGAGTCCTGGCGCAAGTGAAATTTTTTTTCGTCATATTATTGCAAATTTGTCTCAACAAGCATATTGTGCGCAATGTCGGCGTTCCTTGACTTTGGTCGGTTGTTCCTGTAAACATGAACACGCCTGAAAGAATGCCCGTGTAGCCCATGCCAAGGGATCCAAACCCATCCTTCTGTGGATTTAAATAAGTATCGAGTTTCAAAGCAGTGATATCGGGGAAGCAGGATGATTTAAAACTTTTGAGAGTCCCGCCCCCCCCCCCTTCTTTTTTGGGGGGGTGGATCGGACTAAGTGTAGAGCACCTTTCTACTTGTCTAACGCAACGCATTTGTCGATGTTTCAGTCCTGTCGCGAGTGAAATTTTTTTTCGTCTTATTATTGCAAATTTAACGCAACAAGAATGATGTTCCCATGTCGGCGTGTCCTTGACTTTTGGTGCGGTTGCTCCCTTACCCAGGAGACCCCAGAAGAATGCCGTGTAGCCCAGCAGAAGTTCTAATCACCCTGCTGTGAATTTAAGTAAGTGTCGAGTTTCAAAACAGTGATATTCGAAGCAGGAGATTTGAAACTTCCGAGATGCGTTCTTTTTCTAGGGAGGCGGATGGACTAGTGGTAGAGCCTCCTATACATTGTCTCACGGCGACGCTGTTGTCGATAGTTCGAGTCCCGGGCGAACGAAATTTTTTTTCGTCTTATTGCAAAATTTGTCGTAAGAAGCATGTTGTGGCGTCTGTTGGCGTACCTTAACCTTGGTCGGTTGGTCCTGTTAACCATGAACCCCTGAAGAATGCCGTGTGGCCCCAGAAGGGGTTCCCAAGCATCCTTCTGTGGATTTTAAATAGTATCGAGTTTCAAAGCAGTGGTATCGAAGCAGGAGAACTTAAAAACTGTAACGAAATACCTTTTTTTCTGGGGTGTCGGATCTGACTAGGGGTTTAACCTTTTGTACATTGTCTAACAGCGGACGCTGTTGATCGCTGGTCTCGAGTCCTGTGCGCGATGAATTTTCTTCGTCTTATTAATTGCAAATTTGTCGCAACAAGCATTGCTGTGCCCATATTCGGCGTGGCCTGACCTTTGGTTGGTTGCTCCTGTAACACGGGAGCCAACTAGCAGAATGCCGTTTAGCCCCAACAGGGGTTCCAACCACCCTTTTATGGATTTAAATAAATATCGAGTTTCAAAAGCAGTGAATATGCGAAGCAACGAAAATTTGAAAACTTCCGAATGCTTTTTTCTGGAGAGTCGGTCTGCATAAGTGGTAGAGCCTCCTGTACATTGTCTAACGGCGTACGCTGTTGTCGATGGTTCAAGAGTCCTGGCGCGAGGGAAATTTTTCTTCGTCTTATATTGCAAATTTGGTCGCAAAACAAGCATGTTGTGCCCATGTCAGCGTTCCTTGACTTTGGTCGTTGCTCCTTGTAAACCAGGGAGCACCCAAGAGAATGCCGTGTGGCCACCAGCAGGGGTTCCAACAACACTTCTATGGATTTATAAGTATCTGAGTTCAAAAGCAGTGATATCGAAGCAAGAAACTTAAAAACTGTAAAGAGATACCTTATTTTATTGTGGTAGTGGATCGAACTAGTGGTGGAACCTCCTGTACATTGTCTAACGGCGACGCTGTTGTCGATGGTTCGAGTCCTGGCGCGAGTGAAATTTTTCTTCGTCTTATTATTGCAAATTTGTCGCAACAAGAATGTTGTTCCCATGTCGGCGTGGCCTGACTTTGGTTGGTTGCTCCTGTAACACGGGAACAAACTAGCAGAATGCTGTGTAGCCCCGATAGAGGGTTAAAAGCACTCTTCTATGGATTTAAATAAGTACCGTTTCAAAGCAGTGATATCGAAGCAGGAGACTTGAAACTGTTCCGAGATACCTTCTTTTTCTGGAGAGGTGGATCGGACTAGTGGTAGAGCCTCCTGTACATTGTCTAACGGCGACGCTGTTGTCGATGGTTTCGAGTCCTGGCGCGAGCTGAAAATTTTCATCAATCTTAATTGGACCAATTTATCGCAACAAGCATCTTGTGGCCATGTCGGCGTGGCTTGGACTTTGGTTGGTTGCTCCTGGAACCCAGGAGCAAACCATCAAAATGCCGTGTAGCCTCAGCAGAAGTTCTATATCTATACTTATATCTGTACCTCTTATTCGAGACCATAGTCCTCACTACTATACATTAGCACAGGTATTAGCATACCCTCAGGTAAGACCCTAGCACACTCAAGTCTTATTCCCTTTGCGATCACTAAGGATTTAATTGCACCAAGCACCTATAACCATTCCATTCACAACTTTCAATACCTACATTCTGCATCATCCGTTTCCTTTCATCCACCATATATCCTAAATATTTAAACTCAGACATTTGTTCCAGCTGCTCACCATCTAACATAAGCTTTACACAGAGAACTATCCTCACTCAAAACCATAACTTACTCCTATTCACGTTTAACTTTCAAACCTCCTTTTACACACCTGCAAATCTCTCTTACTATCCCCTCAAGCTATTTCAGATTCCGCCACACTAAACTAAATCATCCGCATATAAAATAGGTAGAGCACCCTCCACTCTCTTTTATTCTCCATTACTCTAACACCATCCTTTGCTACCTCACCCCACCTCTGATTCTTTTGGTTATACTCGCCATTATATATATATATATATATATATATATATTATATATATATATATTATATTTATTATATATATAATATAATATATATATATATATATTTAAATAAGTATATATATATATATATTATATATATTATTATATAATAATCATTAATTATATATATATATATATATATATATATATATATATATATTATATAATATATATATATATATTCATATATATATATATATTATATATAATATATTTATATATATATATATATATATATATATTATTATATATATATATAGATATATATCTTATAATATATAATATTATATATTTAAATACTTTATTTTTAGTTAAATCAATTTAAGCTTTTTTATATCTTTCTTTTACAACCCAAAGGAAAATAATAATTATTTTTCTCATCACACCAAGGCTCCGGCTCCAACTCCGACTATAGTTTCTGCACTGTTTTTGAGAATTGTGCAATACTTTCTGGCAATAAATTTTTCACGTTACCAAAAATAAATTTTTGAAAAATTTTATGCCCAGAATCCGGTTCCGTTTCATACTCCGGCTGCGGCTCCAGATCCGGCGCTGGATCCGACTAAGGTTTCTGCAATATTGAAAATTGTTTAGCACGTCTTCTGGCAATAAACTTTTCACAAAAAAAATATTTATAGGAACAGAATTATACCCAGAATCCGGCTTCGTTTCCGTACTCCGGATCCGGAATCCAACTAAGGTTTCTGCACTATTTGAACATTGTTAAACGTCTTCCGGCAATAATTTTTTCATCTAAAAATATATTTTTAAAAATTTTAAACAAGGATCCGGCTCTAACTCCGGCTCCGGTTCCGACTCCGAATCCGTCCGACTAGGTTTTTGAACTATTTGAAAATTAGTCAGCAAGTCTTCTGCCATACATTTTCAACTAAAATATTTCTTGAAAGAATATTTATAAGCAAGATCCGGCTCCGGATCCTGCTCCGGATCAGGATCCATCCTATTTGAATAAATCTGTTCAGCACATCTTCTTCAATAAATTTTTCACCTAAAAAAAATATTTCTTAAAAAAAATTCCTACCCAGGACCCGGCTCCGGGTTTCCGGCTCCGGATCCGGCTCGGATCAGAACTAAGGTTCCGTAGTAATTGAAAATTGTTCAACACGCCTTCTGGCAATACATTTTTCGCCTAAAAAGATATTTTTTTTGAAAGAAATTAATATACCCAGGAACCGGCTCCGGCTCCGACACCGGCCCCGAGTTCGGCCGGATCCGACTAAGGTTCTGCACTATTTGAAATGTTCAGCACTTTTCTATCAATAATTTTTCACAAAAAAAAATATTTTTTGAAAAAAAAGCCATACTCGGCTCCGACTTCGTACTCCGGCTCCGAATACGGAATCCGATAAAGGATTCTGCACTATTTGAATAATGCTCAGCAAAGTTCTTTCTTATAATTAATTCATCTAAGAAATTATTCTTGAGAAATTTTTTTCCCAAAGGTAAGGCTCCGAATCTGGATCCGTCCGAACCCGACTAAGGTTTCTGCACTAATTGTTCTAAATTTGTTCGTACGTTTTCAAGCAATAATTTTTCACCTAAAAAATATTTCTTGAAAAAAATTCAATACCCAGGCTCCGGCTCCGGCTCCGACTCACTCCGGCTCCTACTCCGGCTCCGACTTCACTTTCGGCTCCGGATCTAACTAAGGTTTCTGAACTATTTGAAATTGTTCAGTACGTTCTTCTGGCAATAAAGTTTTCAACCTAAAAATATTTTTTAAAATTAATTTAATACCCGGATTCGGATCCGGATCCGGCTCCGGATCCGACTAAGGTTTCTGAACTTTTTGGAAATTGTTCAGCCAGTCTTCTATCAATAAAATTTTCACCTAAAAAAAAATATTTTTTCGAAAATCATATTTCTCTGGCTCCGGACTCCATCTCGCACTTTGAATCCGGCTCCGGGCTCCGTACTCCAAAATCCGGTAATCCGATTAAAGGATTCTGGCACTAGTTTAAAATTTGTTCAACAAGTCTTCTGGCAAATAAAATTTTTCAATCTAGAAAATTAATTTTCTTGAAAAATTTTATACCCAGGATCCGTCTCCGAATCCGGATCCGATCCGGACCTTGACTAGGTTTCTGCACTATTTAAAAATTGTTCAGTGCGTCTTCTTCTGGCATAATTTTACCTAAAAAAATATTTTTTTGAAAAAAATTCATACCCAGGTTCCGGCTCCGGCTCCGACTTTCACCTTTGAGCTCCGGATCTGAACTAAAGGTTTCTGCCTATTTGAAATTGTTTTAGCACGACTTCGGCAATAAATTTTCATCTAAAAAAATATCTTCTGAAAAAATTTTTACCATTGCACCGGCTCTGGACTCTGGCTCCGACTTCGACTCCGGCTCCGGATCCGACTAAGGATTTTGCACTATTTGAAATCTGTTCAGCACGTCTTCTGGCATCAAATTTTATCTAAAAAAATTTTTTCCTTAAAATTCTGAATACCCAGTATCCGGCTCCGAATCCGGCACCCACTCCGGATCCGGATCCGGATCCAGCTAAGGTTTCTGCACTATTTGAAAACTGTTCAGCACTTCTTCTGGCAAAAAATTTTCACCTAAAAAAATATTTTTCGAAAAATAAAATCAAACCTACGGTACCGCTCTGACTTCAGGCTTCCCACTTGACTCCGGCTCCGACTCCGGATGCGGATCCGACTAAGGATTATGCACTATTTGAAATTGTTCAGTACGTCTTCTGGCATTTAATTTTCACCTAAAAAATATTTTTTTGAAAAAATTCATACCAGGCTCAGGCTCCGGCTCCGGCTTCGGCTCAGACTTCACCTTCGGCTCCGGATCTGACTAAGGTTTCTGTACTATTTGAAAATTGTTCAGTACGTCTTCTGGCATTAAATTTTTCACCTAAAAATATATTTTTAGAAAAAAAAATCATACCCAGGATCCGGCTCCAGCTCCGGCTTCGGCTCCAGCTCCAACTTCGGCTTCAGCTCCGGATCCGAATAAGGTTTCTGCACTATTTGAAAATTGTTCAGCAGATCTTCTAAAAAAAATATTCTTCGAAAAAAAATCATACTCCGGCTCCGGCTCCGACTTCGACTCCGGCTCTGACTTCGGATCCGGATCCGGATCCGACTAAGGATTCTGTACTATTTGAAAATTGTTCAGCACGTCTTCTTCAGCCAATAAATTTTTCATCTAAAAAATTATTTCATGAAAAAAATATATACCCAGATCCGGCTCCGGCTCCGGCTCCGACTCCGGCTCCGGCTCCGGCTCTATTTATTTGACTGAGTAAAATCCGAAGAATGAGCTAGAGGTTGAGAATATGAAAAAAAATAGATTTTCTATAATTAAAAATAAAACATTTGTGATTTTAACTGGAATTGAAATTTTTTAGTTCGACAACCTCTAAATAAATTTCTGTATCTAAAAAACTATTTAGAATTTTTAAAAAATAATTAAGCACCATTATGTTCAGGAGGAATTTTTTCTACTAATTTAGATAATAAAAAAAAATGTGAAATTTTGATTTTGCTTTCAAAAAGTAGGGGGTCTAGTTATGAAGTCTCCCCTTAATCTTCATCGTTATCTTTATTATTATTATGCAATAAAAATTCTTTTTTTTCTTTCCTCGACTTCACTGAATACTTTATCCATTTTCGACCAAATATCACCTAGAAGTAAATGTAATTTTATTTGTAATCCAAAATTATAATTTAAAAGAACTATTCCCAAATTTTTCTTCCTTTACAGAATATTTTAGTGAAAATCATATTATAAGACTGGAATAGAAAATTTTGTAGCTCCTCTAGTTTTATATATTAATTTTGACTTAATTTTTATTTTGATTTTAATTTCGAAATATTTGATCAAATAAATTTTTAAAAATATTTTATTCAGTTTGGTAAAATTTCTTCTTCACTTCTAAACAATAAAATGGTTTCAATTAATACATCAGTAACTCTCCTAGAGTTTTCATCTTCTTCAGCCTCTTTCCAAACCTTCTCTTGTTCTTCTCATTTCTTCCTTCCCAGCTGTTTCCAATACATCCAACTCCGACGGCGGTCAAATAATATATATATATATATATTATATAATATATATATATATATATAATATATATATATATATATAATATTATATATATATATATATATATATATAATATATATAATATATATATATATATATATATTATATATATATTATTATATCTGTATATTATATATATATATATATATATATATATATATATATATATATATATATATATATATCATATATTATAATATATATATTATATATATATATATATATATATTAATTATATATATATATATATATATTACTGTATATATCATAATATATATATATATATATATATATAATATATATATAATATATATAGTATATATATATATATTATTATATATTATATATATTATAATTATATATTATATATAATGACATGCTGCGCTACTCCACAGAAATATTGTATTTTAAATTAATATTAATTTACTAGATTGTTAGGAAATAACATTTATATTAACTTTTAGTGGTAAATGAATGCATGCCGTGGGTTCCACCGCAGAACCCCACGACCCGTGATTGCTGGAAAAATAATATAGCATGAATAATAATATAAATTTAATATAATATAAAGTGAAAGGAAATCTGCACCAACTGGAAACGAGAACGATCTGAGGATAATTGATAGAAGACCAACCTCCTCTTAACACTGGCTATTTGAAGTTGTTATTAATAAAAATTTTTATTACAACATTAAATAACTCGTAAGACATCTTTTTAGCTTCATTTGCATGATAGAAAGCTTCATAAGTTGGTATTTTATTCAGTGTTGTGGAGTCGGTTCAAAAATTTTCCGACTCCGACTCCACCCTCTTCAAAATTACCGACTCCGACTCGGACTCCGACCTTTTCAAAATTACCGACTCCGACTCCACCCTTTTGAAAATTGCCGACTCCGACTCCGACTCCACTCTTTTGAAAATTAACGACTCTTGAAAATTACCGACTCCGACTCCACCCTCTTCAAAATTACCGACTCCGACTCAACCCTTTTCAAAATTGCCGACTCCGACTCCGACTCCACTCTCTTCAAAACTACCGACTCCCCGACTCCGACTCCACAACCCTGATTTTATTACATCATTAATAATAACTCTTAAGATATTTTTAGCTTCATTTGCATTATAGAAAGCTTCATAAGTAGGTATTTTTAATACATCATTAATAAATCTTAAGACTATATTTTTAGCTTCATTTGCATGGAATAGAAATCGCTTCATAAGTAGGTATGTTTAAGTACATTTAAGAATTAGATCTTTTTATATCACAGCAGTCATCCTGAAAAGCCATTATGGTAATGATGAATGGTCACCTATATAGGGCCTACTGTGTAATATGTATATGCATTAACTCTTCTAAAGTAACTGCAATTTTATATAAGAGGTAGTATATATTTCAATTATTGTAAAGAGCAGGTTTCGATATTTTGATTTCATATTGGAGGCTTTTGGGAAAATTTGAAGGCAGGGAACTTGCACTATAAATTCTCCTTTCATTATTTGTAAATAATAAAAACAGGATGGCAACTTTTTCCGAACTCTAAACGTAAATTTCGAGCATTTTTTCTGAGTCTCTTTATTTTTATATTTTCATTTGAAGAAAATTTCATTTTCGTGACATTTTTTAAAGCCGAGCAAAATCCTTTTTCAAAATGACTTCAAGCTTGAACTAAACAAAGATATGTATGTCTATTACCTAAAATATCGTTGTTGGGAATTTTTTTTTTATATCAGCCACTAATTCCCAACAGTACCGATTCACTACGAGTAGGACTTAGTGAATTTTGGTTTGTCATAAATGCTTTTTGGAGAGGAGATATTTTTTTTTGTTCATCATCGATTTGAAATATTCAAGAGCATGAAATTGGGAGCGAACAACTTTTTTTATTTAGATTATTTTGGCATACTCAAACCATTTTGCCTCTGTTCACAAGAAAAAAAAATAATTTAAATTTATAAAAAAATGGTTGATATAAAAAATAATTTAAATAAAAAAAATTATCTAGTTAATTAAATTATTATTATTAAATTATTAACTAAAAATTATTCTCTTAACAACTGTAGATGCTATGAATTTCAAATAAACTGATAAACAGAAAAATCGTTAAACATTTATGGTAAAACAAATTTACAACGCGTAGGCACTGTGGCATTGGTGGCTGATATAAAATCTCTAACAATGATTTTTTAGAATAATAAACCCATCTTCCGAATAATTTAAGTTTCAGGCCTTTTCAACAAAGGGTTAGTTCCGGCGTACAAAAATGTCATGAACATTTTTTTCTCTTAAATGAAAATATACAACAAACAGCTAGAGATGATCTTACATGTAGATGATATGCCCAATATTTTGGGAACTCGTAAAAAGTGTCATAAAGTACGATATCTAGCACATCGTTTTATATTAAAAAAAAAATATGTAAAAAAAAAAAAAAGGAAACTTGGGAAGTTCTATATATACTTTTTAATGAAATATTAATTTTTTTTTTTTAAAATATCAGTTAATATCTGACAAAATAAATTTTAAAATATGTGTAAACTTTGCCATTACCTGCTTATCTTTCTAATTACTTAACTTTATCTCACCTAAATAAATTTTATCTCACCTAAAAACAAAAATTTGTGAAACTGAAAAAATGTAAAGTTGCTTGAAATGACATTTTTGTAAGAGTCCAAAACACTGGGCATATCATCTACATAAGACCCGCTAGAGACATGGATTAACAATAAATAATATTAGAAGTTTTTGAGCTCGAAAAACGTTGTATTTTCTTTTATTTGGTGTAAATCGAGTAAAAATTAATAAAAATTAAGCTAAATTAAACTTTCTTGAAAAAGTCTGAAAGTATAGATGGTTCGAAGGCGCCGTGGGAACTATTGATAAAATTCCCACGGTAAAAGGGGTCGCTCTTCCCCTTCGATCGACGAAAAAAAACGCGAAGGTTTTTTTTGCGAAACAATAAATAAATAAATAAAATTAAATAAATTAATAAATAAATAATAAATAAATAATAAATTAATTAATAAATAAATAAATAAATTAATAAAAAATAAATAAAAAATAAATAAATAAATATATATATATATATTATAACCGTATATGGCCCCGAACCGCACAGGATTACGTACCCCTGCATCCCCCCCCCTTGGGGGGGCGCAGCCCCCCTAAAATTAAATTGATCGTAGAGGCTGAAATTTGGAGGCTGGTAGAGGATTCGGAGTTGAAGAAGGATTCCGAGTGCGGATTCGCTTCGGGTTCAGGGATTCCCCCCCGGAGGGGGGGTCCCCTCTTGAAAAAAGAAGAAATGCATGGAATGCTAAAACAGAGGAAGAAAGGAAGATGGAGGAAAAAAGAGGAAGGATGGAGGAAGGAGGAGTCAGAGAAGGAAAGAGTTGGAGAAGGAGTCTGAGTCAGAGGAGTCGGAGTAGGCATCAGCACCGGTGCTGGAGCCGGTGCGGTGCTAAGTTAATAAATATGTTAGTCCGCATATTTGTATCAAAATATATGTTATTGGACCTGTAGATCTCGAAAATGACGGTTGGTTATAAGTCCGTAAAGGGTGTCTGGGACCCCAACGGAGAGGGTCCCGACTGAAAAAAAATGCATGGAATGCAAAACAGAGGAAGAAAGGAAGAAGGAGGAAGAAGGAGGAAGGAGGAAGAATGGTATCTGGAACCCCCCGGAGGAGGGTCCCCAACTGAAATAAAAGAAGAAGAGGAAGAAATGCACGGAGTGCATAAGAGAAGATGGAGGAAGGAGGAAGACAGAGTTGGTACAGGCACCGGTGCTGGAGCCGGTGCGGTGCTGAGTTAGTAAACATTTGCTTAGCCTCAGATTGACATTTCTATTTTCAAATCTCGTTTTCTTTTTATAAACGTCAACTAAAATATATTGTTTGCTATTTTTTTTTATAAGTTTTATAAGTTTCATTTTACATTTATTCTTTATGTTTTTAATTTTTTTTGCTTTCAATTTAAATTTTTAATTACTCTTTAAATTTTATTTCTTTTTCTTTTTTAAAATTTTATGCTTTTCATGTTTATAACCTAAAAAATTTGCATTTTTACATACCCTAAAGCAGTGAAATCAGTAAATCAGTAAATCAAACTGCCTTCCAGTCACCCTCCTACCCATCCATGATCTATTGATCTATTGATTCAAGTCATATTTTTTATTAAAATTGTTATGTTTTACATACCCTAAAGCAGTAAATCAGTAAATCAGTTAATCAAACAGCCATCCTACCCATTCGTGATCCATTGATCTATTGATCTATTGATTCAAGTCATATTTTTATTAAAATTGTTATGTTTTACATACCCTTAAAGCAGTAATCAGTAAATCAGTTAATCAAACACACCCACCTATCCTCCTACCCTTCCATGATCTATTGATCTATTGATTTAGGTCATATTTTTTACTAAAATCATTATGTTTACATACCCTAAAGCAGTAATCAGTAATCAAGTTAATCAGACCCACTCCCCTCCCCACCCACCCTTCATGATCTATTGATCTATTGATTCAGTCATATTTTGTATAAACATAACACTAAACTTTTATTTATTTTTGTTTTCTTTTTCTTTAAACATTTTTGTTTTAACTAAAAATTTATTCTTTTTATGTTTATAACTTAAAAAATTTGCATTTTACATACCTAAAGCAGTAAATGCAGACATCAGTTTTATCAAACCACCCCACCCAACCCTCCTACCTTCCATGATCTATTGATCTATTGATCTATTGATTCAGTCATATTTTGAACATAACACAAAACTTTTATTTAATTTTTTGTTTTCTTTTCTTTAAACATTTTTGTTTTTACTAAAAACTTTATTCTTTTTATGTTTATAACTTTAAAAAATTTGCATTTTACATACCCTAAAGCATGTAAATCAGTAAAATCCAGTTAATCAACCACCCACCCGCCACCTCCTACCTTCCAATGATCTATTGATCTATGATCTATTGATGCTATTGATCTAATGATTCAAGTCATATTTTGTTTAACATAACACAAAAACTTTTATTTATTTTGTTTTGTTTTCTTTAAACATTTTGTTTTTACTAAAAAATTTATTCTTTTATGTTTATAACTTAAAAATTTCGCATTTTTACATAACCCTAAA
>JABUQX010078944.1:5000-7500 GCA_015478945.1 Trachelipus rathkii
ACCCAATTTATTGGGTGAGATGAATGATGATGATAATGATTATATTATT
Organism: Trachelipus rathkii; assembly: GCA_015478945.1. Classification (NCBI taxonomy): domain Eukaryota; kingdom Metazoa; phylum Arthropoda; class Malacostraca; order Isopoda; family Trachelipodidae; genus Trachelipus; species Trachelipus rathkii. Next base: position 5,050 of record JABUQX010078944.1, read on the forward strand.
CCTTTAAATTTATGAAACATATAATATATATATATATATATATATATATATATATATAATATATATAAATATATATATATATATATATATATATGATATTATATATATATATATATATATATATATATATATATATTATATATATATATTTATAGTTGTCACCACACTCACGGGCAGAGCCCTATTCAAGGAAGGGGGTGTACACATCTCAAAAGCCATCTAATGCCACCTAAGGCAGATGAGTATAGACGCAAGCTTTTAAAGTGAGGGAGATTATTCAGAAGGAAACACAGAAGATGGAAAGAGAATTCCACAGAACAGAGGTGGCAGGAAAGAAGGAAGCACCGCAGCGTACTAGCATGGAGTTACCAATATCCACACAAAACTCTTGCGCAGACACAGCACCCTTAGTGTTACGAGGGCGTCGTAAAGTGGTGGTACGCGAGTTACAAAGTTTCCCTTCGAGCATCTGCCGGCTGCGTACAATAGAAAAGAGATAGCACCAACATCGCCGCTTGCAAAGATAGAGGTCAAGTGAGGTGGAAAGTAGTACGGAACAGTTTATAAGTCTTTTGGCCTTTGACTCGACCCTGTCCAAAAGTCGGGTGAAACCAAAGCCCCCAGATATGAGAGCATACTCCATACAAGGGCTGATGAGACCCTTGTATAGTGGAGTAACTGAGAAGAAGGAAAAAAAGTCTCACAGTATAAACAGAATTCCCAGTTTCTTGAGGCCGCCTAGCAAAACCGTTGTGATGTTGAGGTTCCAAGACATTTTTGTTAATTGTTAAGGCCAAGGATGTTTATATTGTCAAACAGGGAAGGACGAGAGAACCGTCGAAAGAGATAGGAAGTGGAAGGTGTTTTAGAGAGGGAGATTGTAGAAGTTGAGTTTTTTAAAAGAATTAAATTTCACAAGGTAGAGACGACCCCACCCGGAAATTCTTATCCAGATCTGCGAGAATAGAATGAAAGATTAAGACGAGAGGCATTTCTAGAAGTAAAGAAGGAGCAGAATTGGAAATGAGTTGAAGAATGAAGGTCGAGTTCATCGGCATACGAGTGGATAGAGTTAAGAGGTGCGGTGAGATCATTAATGAAAAGTTAAGAATAAAGAGGAAAGATAAGACAGAACCCTGAGAAACACCACAATTGACAGAAAAAGAAGGAAGGTCGCCCCGTCAACAACAGCCGATATTGTTTCAGCGATTGGAGGGAAAACTAGACATAAGGAAAGCAAAGAGAAGGGAGGAACCCAAAGGAGGGAGCTTGGAGTAGTAGTGACGCGGCCATACCCGAGTCCAAATGCTTTGGATATGTTCAAGCGCCACCACGCAATTTCTCCCCATAGTTCCTAAGGGCGGAAAAACCCTTAAATCAGTAAGATAGGAAAGTATATCGCCAGTTAGACCTCGAGCGCCGAAGCCGTACTGGCGATCGGAAAGAAGTGAATGAGATCCAGATGATCTAAGAAATGAGAGTTGAGGAAGGGTTTCAAAGATCTTAGATAGAAATCACAAGTGAGAGCTTATAGGGCGATAGTTAGAAGGATTAATAGAGCGGCTTCCTTTTTTTCTGAATAGGTTGGACATGTGCGTGCTTCCAACACTTGAGGAAAGTGTTAGTATTGAGACATAGAGAATACAGTGAACGAGAGGAGGGTACCAGCACGGAAGGCACACCTCCAAAACACGGGTGAGGGATGCCATCCTGGGCCCCCCGCCTTCTAACGTTTCATAGATTTCAGGAGCCATGCACCCGATCAAATGTAATCACAGGCAAAGGCATAGGACACCGAGAGAGAAGGAGGAGGAGGAGATGCCAGAATCATCCAGGGTTGAGTTAGAGGAAAATGGAGGCGAGAATTGGCCTTTTCAGTTGGAGAATTAGCAGCAACAGAACCAATCAGATCGAATTAGAGGAGGAAAGACAGATTTTCAGAAGTTGTTAGAATGTTTTTGGCAACAGGCCAGAAAGATTTGTCAGTAAGGAGAACCAAGGAGGTTAGCGCACTTTTCGTTTTGATGGAAGCCCGCTTTGCTCGATCGAAAGAGTATCCCTGCAACGATTTTAGCTGAATGAAAATTTTAGCAAGAGTGATAGCGAGAACGAGAAATTTTTCCACCCCGATACGCACTGTCTCTAGCCTGAATTGCCCAAGGAACAAGCACGATCGAACCATGGATTATGAGGAGAGAAAAGATTTATTTCGAAAGAAGGTATGAACCTGCTCATCCCATCAAAGATTACAGCTCCCACCTTATCGCAGAAGCTGAAGCGTCACCAGAGTCAAAGCAGTCATTCCATTATGGTTAGCGTAGAAGCAACGCAAGGCCCCCAATCGGCCCGATCAAGTGCCAGAAAAACGCGTAGGGCAGGATGAAGTGTTTGGAGAGAAAGTATTAAAATTGGAGATATAAGGATGTGGTCAGATTTTACAATAGAGCGAAG
>JABUQX010078944.1:12500-26122 GCA_015478945.1 Trachelipus rathkii
TATATATATATATATCATATATATATAATATATATATATATATTATATATATATACCGTATATATATATATATATTATATATATTTATATATATATATATATATATATATATATATTATATATATATATATATTATATATATATATATATATATATATATATATATATATATATATATATATATATATATATATATATATATATATATATATATATATATATATCCATAAAAAAAAATATTGTGTGTGCAAATAAGGGTTTAGGCCTCTGAAGGTAAATTGATAACGTCCAACTCGATCAGAATTTATTTTACAAAATCAAAGAAGATATAGTCCAAAATTACAGGTACGCAAGGTGCCTAAAAAGACATAAAAAAAAATTAATAAAATCATAACGAAAAGGAGCATACAAAAATTTATTTCATCCCATAAGCTAAATTTTGTTACAAATCCTTTAACTAGTTTTCTAAAAATATTTGGCACAAATCTTCAACAGAAATTAAAAAAAATCTTTTAAAACAGATTCACAAAATTTGACTATTAAAACCCAAATTTTAATACAAAAATTAGAAAATTTTACATATTGTCAAAAACTATTCTTGGTCCTATGAAAAATTAAAAATTGAGTTTAGTAACAACAAATAAAAAAAAGGAGCCAAGAAACTTCTAAATTTATTTTAAATTTTTCAAAAATAAATTGTAAGTTGAGAATGTTCTGGTGGTTGAAGTGTAGGGAGTGTATGTTATATTATATGTTAAAAATTTGATTCCAATAGCGAGGGGTATGTAGAGCTAAAAAAAAAATGACAAATGGGGAAAAAAATGGGAGTGATTTGCGTAATATTCTTTAGGGTTGCAAAATTTTTCTTTTTATAAAATATGAAATCAAACAAAGTCCAAGAGCTAGTGCGAAAATTCTCATTATTATTATTATTATTATTATTATTATCATCATCATCAGTATTATCACCATTTCTATTATTATTATTATTAATATAAAATTTTTTTTTCTTTATTATTATTATTATTATTATTATTTTCATTATTTTCGCAGTTCTTATCATTCTTTATTTATTTTAGTACTACCATCATCCTTATTATTATTAAAAAAATTAAAAAGGCCAGGAAATATTTCACCAAAAACTTTACATTGAAAAGATGGAACTAGGTAAGGATCACAAGTGAAAGAAAATATAAAAAAATCGAACACGAATCTGGAGCAAAAATAATATATTTTCTTTGGAGTTTGGGAGGAAGTTTATGTAACAGCTGGGGGAAAACACAAGAAAATAAATATCAAAGAGTTTGGTTAAATTGAGTCCAAAACTCCCAGTTTCATTAAAATGTAAATAAGGAAATTAAATCTTTAAAAAAAATTTAAATTCAGACGATCTTTTCAAAAATTTCAACGGCAATAATTATTACGATGGAAAAATGTAGAAGTTATGTTTGCGAGTAAAAATAGTTTTATAAATTCAAACAAATTTCAAAACTTACCGGAAATTCACAAAATGAGGTAACTGTGTTTAAAAGAGAGGCGACTATACGGCAGAGCATCAGGCGTCAGAATAAGAATTTTGAAAGGAACAAGAGATTATCTCGGGGGTGAAAAATAGGGGGGTGGAAGAGAGGGGGATGATTCGAGCTTCAGTTTCAAGTGATAGGGAAGTTGAAAAATAAATATGATAGGAAAAGTAAATAGTTAAAAGGACTTTGAATACGTGATTAAATGAGTTCTGGAGCGTACGTGAGAAAAATAATATATTTTATCTGAAAAGAAAAATTGATAAATGAAGAAGAAAATAGATATCACAAATTTTGTTTTTCATATATGACTTGAACAGATAAATCCATGTGAAAGAGTTTCCCCTGCCAGTGAGAAGAAAAGGAAATTGAGGTATGCAATTTATGCAGGAGGATTTGAATATGTGGGTTCTAGTCAAGTATCCCACTGAGGATGTAATGGTTTTAATTTCAACCTGGAAGTTTGAGAAGTTACACAAATGTGGATGAACGGGTGAAGATTCAGGAAGTTACGAATTTTTTTTTTTTTTTTTTGAATTCCAACTTGTTTGGAAGGAAGAATGGAAAGGATATCTGCAGATGTATCTATCTGATACTAGAGTGCAACCTTTGAGGAAGGAAAAATAAATTACTGATGATTAATCTGGGTTAGTACCTGGGACATGAGATAGAAGCTACCATTAGGGAAGGAAAGGAAAGTAAGGTTTGATTTCCTGCTTCATGAGTATAGGATGTTTTATAAGGATAAGGATTATAATTGCAATGAGTGGTGTTGTTTATTGCAACAATTGAGAATAGAGTTCAAGCGTTATAGATTATTTTTGGTAACTGGGTTAAGGAGAAACCGAACGTAAGGAGAATTTAAAGGTTGTATATATCATAGGGAGTTTCTTTGAGAAAAAAAATAGTTGAGAGGATGAGGGATTATCTACGTGAATAAAGGACCAGGAAAAAAAATTTATAGGTTCAAAATGTAGAGTAGTAAGAATAAGAAGTTAGTTGGGAACAGTTGAGAGTTTCGTTTAAGAGTGCATCAAATGCATAATGAGAAACTAGATGTTAACAGTGTATCTGTGTACAGAGATTATTGTAAGTGTTCAAGTTTAAGATGTATGCAATAGCATTAATAATTAGTGTGCATTTTAATTTTTGATATATTTGGTTAACACTTTAAAAAAAAATTATTTTTTTTTCTGTTAAAGTATTTTGATATTTTGTTTTCTAATTTCAGTGAGAAGATTGTTAGTATCAAGGTAAAGAAGATCCAATTTCTCAAACATTTTGTGTGTGAAGATAGGGGAGAAGAAAAGTTTTATGAGAAAATAAAATTTGAAATTTTAGTGATCTTACCATTAATTTGTTATAAACTTTTTTAATATTCTTTAATGAAAATGTGTTTACAGTTTCATAATTTTACATGTTAGAAATGTTTTTCTAATATGTTTTGTTATTTATACATTGATGTAAATAAATGTAAAATAGCCGGCCCGTGGCACTTTAAAAGAAAATGTTACCAATCTAAAAATAGTTGTGAAGAGGTACAGATGTTCCTGTGTGAGGAAGGAAAAGGATAAATAGATGGTATAAATGAATCTGTGTGATGTGAGGTCGTGTTGATGTGTGTGGGAGTTTTGGATTTGGAATGTGTTTATTTTACAGTGATAAGTCTGTTAAAGAAGGAGGCATGATTGTGGTTAATGTCCTTGTGTTGAGAGTGAAAGGTATTGGAAAATGCAATGAATGTGGCTTTAAAAGAGTGTGTTTGCGTAAGATGTGTTAAGTGTGTTCAGCATCATAATGTGAGTGCTCTTTTGAGTTTACACACATATGAAAATGAGGTGTGTATGGAAAGTTTCAGTTTTAACTTTGTGAAGAACGTTGACATGATCTAAGAGTGTGGAAGTTTCTGTAGTGAGAGAAAGGAGAAAGCTAATTTTTTGTGTAGAATGCGAGGAGAAGATACGATTTGCGAAGAGAGTAGATGGAAAGTGTTGTTCTTTCGAGAAAAAGGGAGGGTAAGAATGTGAATGCGAAATGCACATAGGTGCGGTGTAAGTATTATTAGTAAGAGTAGAGAAATGAGAACTTTGAAGAAGAGTTTTGAAAAGCGCGAAGCGTGAAGACATGAGGCATGATTCTGTTTGTGAAATGGAAAGTGTAAGAAACAACTCGTGTAGAAGGAGGTTGAAGAGTGATCAACATATGATCATTAAAGAAAACTGGTGGGGTGGTTGATCACCATAGAGAGCGTGAAAGTGGTTTCCTGAGAATGAGGTTATCCTATAGGAAACGCGTTATTATGCAACGAAAGAGTCTGAGATCCCAATGAAAATTTCAAAGGAGGAGAAGAAGTTAAAGCTGTAATGAGTGTCTGGAAAGACTCAGTGTTATATGGAACATTAAACGCTAAATCTTGAGCTTTATTTTGTGAATGTGCTAAACATTGTTCTTTAATGCGAGCTGGAGGAAAATAAAGAGCATGCTGAAGAGTAGAAGGAGTTTTCACTCTAGCGGTGGGCAAAGGTAAGAGAGATTTAACCACTGGAGAACTACTAAAAGGTGAGGTAGCGCCAAGAGCATGGCTAAAATCCCATCGAAAAGCGTTTGTGCTACTATCTATCTTATTGGGGAATAGAGCCTTGGCATGTGCTTTGCCATTTCCATTTTCTACAATATTAACACTACCTAAATTTAAGTTCCCGCTATGGGCATGCGCGTTGCCAATGTCTAAATCATCTATATTAATGCAAGTCTCAGTGTTGCCTACAGCGTGAGGAGGAGAGTCCCCTATAAGTTTCCCATTTAATAAATATTCCTGAGAAAACATGCTACTTTTAGGACTATCTTTAATTACCTTTGTATTTATATTTGCGATACCATTTTCAGACCCAGTTATGCTAACCATTCTGTTTGGTATAAGAGAATTTTCTACCCCTTGAAAAACATGCTGGAAATTTGTGTTAAAATTTCTATCGAAGCGTACATTATGAGCTAAAATATTAGAGTGTTTTGGAGTATTAACATTATATTCGTCATGCAAAAAGCTTTTAACCCCATTTGAATTTACATTGAGAGAAATAGGTTTAGCGCATGCATTAGAGCTATCATTGACAAGTGAGACAACTGGCGAGCTGCGAACATTGCGAGTCCCACTGGGGGAATGTGCGTAAGGTGTGGGGGTGTCCCTGGATTTCTGGAGTAAAGAAGGTTTTCTCCAGTTGTTTACTAGATCTTCTCTATTAGCGAAATGAAAGAAAGATTTGTGGGCCCCCTGTGTCTGAATTTCTTTAGAAGGAATTTTACCACCGCGGAAGCGAGAATTTTGTGGAGAGTGTCTATAAGGAGAAAAACATTGAAAATGCCCATCTTGGGTCAAATGTTGCGGATTTTTCCGGCGATAACAAGTGTGTGGAGGTGCAAATGGTTTGCGAGGAAAGGATGTGGGAGAGTGATACCCCATATGCGTTGGGGTGTGAAACCGATCGTTCTCGAGCTGCTCAAAAAATCGTTGTCGCAAAGTTGAATTTGCAACGTTAGTAGCATTTGAGTGTTTCTTTTGATCATTTGTGTTGACCGCAGAAAGCGCCTTATCAGATAAAGTTTTAGAATAAGGTGGAGTACCTCATTAAAAGTGATAAAAGAATCAGAAAAATTATCTAGAGAATCAGGGTGAGTGCCCTGTGGTAATATTTGGGGTATAAAAAAACAAACTCATTATGAGAGGAGGAAGTTAACTTGGGGGATATATTAAAACTACTAATCAAATATTCAAAAGAGCGAGAGTAAATGTGAGAATCAAAAGGTAAAAAAATTGTTAAAAGGAAACGTGGAAGGAAGTAAAATATGTGAAGAGTTAGGTGAAATATTTCCTAATAAGTTATTCCTATATAAACCAGTAGGAATAGTTTCCTTTTCCAATGCATTTCTATCTAATTTAGAGTAAAATATTTTACTAATGTCAGTTGCGTAAGCATTTCTTCTACTTATTTTGACATTATTACTGACTCTTCTCTTCCGTCTGTAACGATTGAATGAGGGCCGTGCACCTTCATACCTATGCTCTATAGCTACGAGCGCCTCCATATTCATCATATCATGCCCCTCTGGCATATCTAATCTCACCTCCTTGCTACGTTTCACCTCCGCGTCTGCTCTCACCTGTTCACTAAATGCGAAGCTCAATCCATTACTGGTGCAAGTGCTCTATAGGCGCGAGAGCCATCTGCTTTCCAAATGTGTTTGCAGAACAGTCACTACTACTTTCAGTGCTATCAAATAGTCTACTCGTCACAATATCCACACTATCTTCTATAGCTAAATCGTGTGGCCTATCATAAGAAAAACAATTTATACTCCTACCTTCCAAATTTCTATCCTCTGTAAACTCCATATTCAAAGATATGTGTGACTTAACCTCAAATCCAACATCACCATTGAAAACTTCACCATTTTTACCATCTTCAATTTCATCTGCGCTTGAGCTTTTAACACCAACTTGGAACTGCTTTAAATACACCTCGCTCTTGGAGTTTATATCAGGCACACTGCGGTCTACCTCGGTAATATCTGTGCTTCGCGAATCTGTTTCAGAGTCATCATTAATCTGTAAAGTTTTAATAAAAGAATGGGGAGATAAAGGAGTTTTGGTAAGTGAAAGATTCAAATTGTACTCTCCCAACGGGGAATGTTCAATATGATCTTCCTTTAGCTTAATATACTTAGACATGTCTACTGCTTTTCTGTTTCCGGGCTTAAAAAGAGTTACATCATTTTCCAACACAGCGGAGTCATGAAAACCTAATCCTACAAATTTTAAGTCAGCGCTAGAAATGCTATCATTAAAAGTTATATCATTACTGAGGCATGCATGAGAGTTAGTATTAAAATCAAAAATATTATTAATATTAAAAAGAGAATTATTTAGAGGCTTTGCAACATTACTATTTGAGAAAACTACCTCGCTGTTGGAATTAACTTGTGTGGAAAGTGTGTTAACATTAGAGAGAAAATTAAAATCATTATTAACAATGTTGGTAGAGTTTATAGAAACAGGATACCGGAGGGGAGAATTTCCTTGGTGTTCTACCCTCTTAAATTTTAAAAATCCTGCTGCTGAGCATCATAATGACCATCGGTATCGTTGTCATAATAATAGTTTTCTTCATATTGGTCTTCAGGAGTGGAGTCGTAAACATTTGAGGGCTCTACCATTTGAGTATATGAAGTGTGATTTCGTCTCCAGGAATTGTTGCGATCTGGTTGAGTTCTTTGAAAATTAGGAGCTCTGGATTGAGGTTTAACTCCAATGTAAGAAGGTCTAAAAATTCCGGAGCCTTTCCATCTATTTTGTAAAATGTCTTGCTTTATTTTGTCGGGTGATTGGGACATGCTTCAACGGGGTGTTAGGATCATTAGGACTCCATCGAGAACCTTTACATTGAGCGGTGGAACCCCTAGTGTGATTTGAAGAACATTTTCGGCAGTACGCGTTGAAAGGGCAATATGGGGTCGAGTGACCTCCTCTCTCGCAGTTAAAACACACAGCAGGCCTCTGGGGTTGAGGAATTTGACGATTTTGATAAAGAGGAGCCTGCGGTTTTGAACGATTATTAAAATTTCGTGGTTGAAAATTGCGGGGTGAGTGCTGAAAATCTTGTCTCTGTGCAAAATTTTGAGATTTTTGGGGAACAGATGCCGTTTTTTGGAAGTGGATATTGGGCTGAGGCATCACATTACGGATAGGGTCATGCAAGCGGCCCTCGGACTTTTCTAACAGATTATTTATTTGGTCGTGAAGATCTAAATCAGGGTTGTGGAATTTCTTGAAATCCCTACGATAAATCTCGGGTTTTTCGGGAAGAAATGTGAACAAATGGCAGAAAGCTGTGGCGGTAATAATTTTGTCATCAGGCTTGTAGGAAGCGTCACGTTTGGCAAGCGTAGTAAAGAAATCTGAATAAAGCTGCTGGAGAGAGAGAACAGCCGCGCTGAAGGAGTCGGATTCAGACCAGCGAAAGTTACGTATACGCTGCATGGCATCATAGGGGGAAAGAGCTTTGTCTGGGAAGATGCAAGCCTTCAACCGGGTCAAAAAGTCATCCAGAGTTGTAACTTTAAAAAGCTCTGGGTAGGCATTCAAAAACCTGCGAATCTCTGATTTAGGGTCGTTGGAGATCTGGTTTTGCGCCTGAGCTAACCGAGAGGGTTCAGAAATGCAATTCTTTAAAGCAATATTCTCACGGACATTCGCGTCCCAATGAAGCAAACTAGGGCCTACCCACTTGCCATCTATACGCCCTTCAAGAAGCAACTCGGGCTTCGTAACCTGTGTTATGGTTGCAATAGGCTGAGCCTGAGAGTTTGGGGTGGTTTCATCCTCACCTGCCATATTAGTTATTAGTGGGGAGAATGAGGATTAAGCAAAAACAATAGCCCAAAATAATGGTTTGTTAGAGAGCTTATGAATTCGAAATTTGAATTTAATTGGGCTTAAAGAATTTCAAAATTTGAGAATGAAAATTTTCAAAAAATTCTGACTTAAAAAATTTTAACAAAGAGTGAAAAAATGCAAATAGCCTTCAGTCGTAGTAAAACTCAAAGAATGAATCCGACACCTGCGTTGGAGAGAGTGCTCCGTGTTTCCAATTTCACCAATGGGAGTCGCTTTCACACAGCGATATACACTTCAGCTTTGAGACTACAGCTTCAACAAAGACACCACTTGCAAGGTCTCCACTTTGCCCATAAAAAAAAATCTTGTGTGGGCAAATAAGGGTTTAGGCCTCTGAAGGTAAATTGATAACGTCCAACTCGATCAGAATTTATTTTACAAAATCAAAGAAGATATAGTCCAAAATTACAGGTACGCAAGGTGCCTAAAAAGACATAAAAAAAAATTAATAAAATCATAACGAAAAGGAGCATACAAAAATTTATTTCATCCCATAAGCTAAATTTTGTTACAAATCCTTTAACTAGTTTTCTAAAAATTTTGGCACAAATCTTCAACAGAAATTAAAAAAAATCTTTTAAAACAGATTCACAAAATTTGACTATTAAAACCCAAATTTTAATACAAAAATTAGAAAATTTTACATATTGTCAAAAACTATTCTTGGTCCTATGAAAAATTAAAAATGAGTTTAGTAACAACAAATAAAAAAAAAGGAGCCAAGAAACTTTAAAATTTATTTTAAATTTTTCAAAAATAAATTGTAAGTTGAGAATGTTCTGGTGGTTGAAGTGTAGGGAGTGTATGTTATATTATATGTTCCAATAGCGAGGGTATGTTCAAATCCCGAGGGTGGAGAGCTAAAAAAAAATGACAAATGGGGAAAAAAAATGGGAGTGATTTGCGTAATATTCTTTAGGGTTGCAAAATTTTTCTTTTTATAAAATATGAAATCAAACAAAGTCCAAGTGCTAGTGCGAAAATTAAATATTACTATTATTATTATTATTTATTAATTATTATTTATTATTATTATTATTATTATTATTATTATATATTATCAGTATTATCACCATTACTTTTATTATCTTATAGAAATAATTGAGTTTTAAGATTAATACTATATTCATTATTATTATTTTCATTATTTTCCGCATTCATATCATTTCTTTATTTATTTTAGTTCTACCATCTCTCATGACTATTTTAAAAAAACTTAAAAAGGCCAGGAAATATTTCACCAAAAACCTTACATTGAAAAGATGAACAGGAGATGTTCATCAATGTGACAGGAAAATATTGATAAGAAACTCGTATCTGAATCTGAAGATAAAAGAATATATGTTCTTTTGGAGTTTGCGAGGGAAGTTTATGTAAGAGCTGGGGGGAAACACAAGAAATAAATATCAAAGAGTTTGGTTAAAGTGAGTCCAAAGTTTTAAGGCTATGTTAAAATGGTAAATAAGGAAATTAAATCTTTAAAAAAAAATTTTACATTCAGACGATCTATTCAAAATCCAACGGCAATAATTATTACGATGGAAAAATGTAGAAGTTATGTTTGCGAGTAAAATAGTTTTATAAATTCAAACAAATTTCAAAACTTACCGGAAATTCACAAAATGAGGTAACTGTGTTTAAAAGAGAGGCGACTATACGGCAGAGCATCAGGCGTCAGAATAAGAATTTTGAAAGGAACAAGAGATTATCTCGGGGGTGAAAAATAGGGGGTGGAAGAGAGGGGGATGATTCGAGCTTCAGTTTCAAGTGATAGGGAAGATGAAAAATAAATATGATAGGAAAAGTAAATAGTTAAAAGGACTTTGAATACGTGATTAAATGAGTTCTGGAGCGTACGTGAGAAAAATAATATATTTTATCTGAAAAGAAAAATTGATAAATGAAGAAGAAAATAGATATCACAAATTTTGTTTTTCATATATGACTTGAACAGATAAATCCATGTGAAATTATATATATATTAATATAATATAATATAATATATGATATATAATATATTATATATTATATATATATATATATATATATATATATATAATAAATATATATATTATATATATATATAATATATATTATATATATATATATATATAATATATATATAAATATATATATAAATATATATAATATATATATATATATATATATATATATTTTATATATATATATATATATATAATATATATATATATATAATATATAATATATTATATATATATAATAATAGTATATATAAAAGAAATTATTATAGAATGTATTTATTTTTTATTTACAGTTAACGTTTAAAAAATTTTTCTTATATATATTATATATATATATATATATATATATATATATATATATATAATTATAATATATATTATATATATATATTATATATATAGTTATATATTATATATATATATATATAATATATAATATATATATATGATATATTATATATTTAAGGGATGTACCGATAACAGAAAAGAGGCCGATACCGATACCGATACCCATTTTTAGGTGCCGATACCGAGACCGATAACGATACTTTAATAATATATAATAAATACACAGTAATAAAATAGAACATTTGTGCACTGCTAGGCAACTCAAGATTGCATTCCCTGTACAAACAATACTTAGTCATTTATATTTCACATTTGGTTTTGGGCCCAAGTATATTTATTTTTATAAATTAAAATACTACCTTTAAGGAATAATAATTGCAAATATAATATTAATAACTTTTTTATGTTTGTATTTATTTAATAAAATATTCCATTTCCATTTCAAGTAAGTTACAAAGTATTAGCTATAGCTTTTAATGTTAAACGCATGATTTACACTTTACAGAATATTCTTTAACAGCCATCAATATAAAGAATAAAAATAATGAAAGAAGAGACCTCATAATCACCAAAATTAAAATAAGAAAAACGCTTATTACTCAAACCATGAACATAATAAAATCTCCTTTAACAAATACATATCAATACTCAAATTCAGAAAATTCCACAAATATTGTCATGCCAAAAACATTAACTTTCATAGTATCCTGACGAGAGAACTGTTCTTTTGGGGGTGTTTATATTCTACCCTAACCTACACTAAACTACCCCCTCGACTGATGAAGGAGGTGCTGATAATTATTTGCCTGCAAATATAAAGAAATAAAATAATGAAAGAAGACTCAATTAATTCAGCCCAAAAAGTTAACATATCATCAACATGACATAATAAAATACCCCTTTAAGATAGATATTCATTCAATACTCATATTCAAAAATTCACAAATTGTGGTAGGCAAAAACATTAAGCTTTCACTAGTTCTGACGAAGACTGTTCTTTTTGGGGGTGTTTACATCTACCTAACTACACATATAATACGCCTCTCTCTCGACTGATGACAGGGGCGAGCTGAATAATTTATTTGCCTGCAAGCACTGTTAATAATGAAAACCTTGGCCCACTTTTCATGCCACCGCATGAAAAGATTCTCTTCTGTAGGCAGCAATCTCATGTTTCGTAAGAGCCTCATCTCTCTTTCACACAACGCAAATTATTATCTTTGCTCCTATGATCGGACTGTCTCTTCAAGTTTTTACGATGAGGTCCCTTGGTGTGTTATTCCTTTGAAGGTGAATGAGATGTCAATTCAATTTCGGCCATGAACTTATCAAAGTCTAACATATCCAAATCCTCATCTCAGTAGGTTTATTTGCTGAAAAGCCACCATCGTCACTATCAGTGCTGTTGCCAAGGGTTGCAGATAAGGCGGCTTCCACTTCTCTGTCTCTTTTTTTTTTTTTTTTGGTCAAGCGAGCAAGCTTCCTCGGTTATGCTATTTTAATGCATTCTAGAAATGGTTTCACCGTCGGAGGTGCCATTCTTGTGGGTTCAGCTAGCTTAAGGAATTCTTTATTAGATACCTTTATTTATTTATTTTTTTTTAAACAGTTGTCACCACCACTCACGGCAGAACCCTATTCAAGAAGTGGGTGTTGAAACGCCTCAAAAATCATCTACGCAAAGTACGCATAGCGAACACAGAATGATGGGAAGAGAATTCCACAGAACCAGGGGGCAGGAAAGAAAGAAGCACCGAAGCGAACTAGCATGGAGTTACTAAACATCAACAAAAACTCATGTGCCGACACAGCAGCCCCTGTGCTACGAGGAGTCATAAAGTGGTGTAGCGCGAGTGATAGTTCGCCTCGAGCACCTTGCCCATCTTTACGTACCTATATAAAGGGATAAAGCACCAACATCGCGCGCAAATATGAAAGGGCAAGTGAACTAGAAAGAAACGGACAGTTTAAAAGTCTTTTGGCCTTTGACTAGACCCTATCCAAAAGCGGATGAAACCAGAGCCCCCCGCCCCCCACAGATATGAGAGAGTACTCCATACAAGGGCGATGAGACCCTTGTATAAGGTGAAGTAACTGAGAAGAGGAAAAAAAGTTCTCGCACTCTAAACAGAACTCCCAGTTCTTTGAGGGCCCTTGCAACCACTGTGATTTGAGGTTTTCCAAAACATTTTTGTTTATGTTAAGGCCAGAGATGTTTATATTGTCACGGAGAGACGAGAGAACCGTCGAAACAGATAGGAAAGTTAAGTGTCTTAAAGAGAGAGATTTGTAGAAGTTTGGGTTTTAAAGAATTAAATTTCTACAGCTTGAGACGACCCAAACCTGAAATTCTATCCAGATCAGCGAGAATAGAACAGAAAGATTAAACGAGAGGCAATTCTAAGAAGTAAAAGAGGAAGCAGAATTAATATGATTTGAAGAATGAAGGGTCAAGTCCTCGACTATCGAGTGGATAGAGTTAGATGTGCAGGTGAGAAGATCATTGCATGAAAAGCAGGAATAAAGTAGGAGATATAAACAGAACCTGAGCGAAGCAACCACTATTGAACGAAAAAGAAGTCGCCACCATCAACATACAGCCCACATTGAACGATTTGAAAGAAAAGGATAGACACAAATAAGCAAGAGAAGAAGGAAACCCAAAGGAGGGGAGCTTGAGAGCAGTGACGCCGTGCCATACCGGTCAAATGCTTTGGATATGTCAAGCGCAACCACACAAGTCTCCCGTAGTTCCTAAGGGCGGAAAGCCATAATCGGTTAAATAGGAAAAGTATATCGCCAGTAATCTCGAGCACCGAAAAGCCGTACTGGTAACCAGAAAAGAAGGCGGAAAGAGATTCCAGATGAATCTAAGTGAAGAGAAGTTGGATAGGGTTTAAATATCTTAAGAAAGAATACAGAGTGAGCAGCTAATAGGCGATAGTTAGAAGGATCAGAAAGGCTACCTTTTTTTCGGAATACGGTCTTGGACATATGCGCGCTTCAACACTGAGGGAAAGTGCTATATATGAGGCATAGAGAATAAGTTTAAACAAGGGGTGGCGATAGCGCGGAAGCACATTTCCTCAAACTCGGAGAGAAATGCCATACGGGCAACATGCCTTGCTACCGTACAATAGATTTCAGGAGCTCATGTACCCGATCAAATGAAATGACAGGTAAAGGCATAGGACACCTGAGAGGAGAAGGGGGAGGAAGAGGAATACCAGAATCGTCCAGGGTTGAATTAGAGGAAAATAGGAGGCCAAAGAGATGATTGGCATTTTCAGTTGGAGT
>JABUQX010078945.1:0-12500 GCA_015478945.1 Trachelipus rathkii
TTATTATAATTTAATTATATTATAATTAATTATCAACTTCATGTACACCTCTGCAAACTTTCAAGTTGGTGCCATTTATGGTGTCTTTTTGTTTTGTTTTTTCTTCTTTCTGGCCTCGAATTACTTCTTAACCCTGATGATCTATTTTTTGGAGTTAAGATAATTCTTTTCGCAATGTGTGTTCCGATGGCCAGTCCCCGAAGGTTAATTACTTTCTAGGTTTATGTATTGTGATTTTTTAGACGATTTCAGTAAAACTACCATAGTACTTTCATTAAACTAAAAACTCGTTCACGTTCCAGCAGTTCTCTCAGAGGATTCTTGGTGCAAGCTATTGTAAATTCTAACACTGGGTTTGGCCAGTGAATAATTACGGAAGCAAATAGGAGAGAGGACCGAGGTGTGCTACTCGCCTCTGTTCGAAATGCTTTCACTTGTCTCCTGAACAGCTAACGAAACTTCCAAAGCCTTCTGATAGTATATATATATAGTATAATATATATATATTTTTTATATGGATATATAGTAATATATATGTTATATTTGATATAGTTTATTTATATGATAGTTTATATTATATTTATTTATATTTTATATATTATATATATTTGTATTATATTTTTATATGTATTATTGTTGTTTATATATATATTATTATAATATGTATGTAGTATTACGTAACTGTTTTGTGGGGTGTGGTGTGTGGTGAAAGTACTTGTGGCTAAGACTCTAAAATCATGCATTTCCCTCAATCTCGCGGTATAGCTGATTTTTAGTATTCCTAGCGTATCCGCGTGAATAGTCCAAAAATGCAATCATCCGTTACTATCTAGGTAGTAAGACGATAAAGTAATGCAGCTCCTAGCTGCGAGAGTGATGACAGGATCAATCATATGTCAGTCTCGGAAACAGATCTTCAACCAATTATAATGCAAATTAATTTATTTTTTAATTATAAAACACCCATTTTAAAATTAACATTTAATACTTTCAGTTCAATAATTTAGATAATAAAATAAAAAATAATATTAATAATAAAATAGTATAATATATAATAATAATCAATAATATAATAATAAAAATAATAATATATAATAATAATAATGAATAATAATATAATAATAATAATAATAATAATAATTAATAATATAATAAAAATAATAAATAATAATAATTAATAATAATATAA
This sequence comes from Trachelipus rathkii, assembly GCA_015478945.1. Lineage (NCBI taxonomy): Eukaryota > Metazoa > Arthropoda > Malacostraca > Isopoda > Trachelipodidae > Trachelipus > Trachelipus rathkii. The sequence continues at coordinate 1,190 of JABUQX010078945.1, forward strand.
TAGATAATAATAATAATAATAATAATAATAATAATAATAATAATAATAATAATAATAATATATAATAATAATAATCAGTTCTATAAATTTGCTCACCATCCGACTCCGACTCCGACTCCCCTTACAAACAGGAACTTCGACTCCGACTCCGACTCCGACACCACTTGCAAAAAAAGTTTTCGGCTGCCGGCTTCGACTTCGACTTCCTGGCAAATTCAGCGACTCCCAACGACTTTTTCCGACCTTCCACGACTATCCACTTTCCGACTCCGCAGCCCTGGGATTAATAGCAAAGCTTATTATCTGAAAAATGGTAAGTTTAATTTATAATAAAATAAAATTTAACTTTATATAATAATACTAAAGGTTAGAATTAAAGGATTTGCAAAAAAAGTATATTAAAATAAGTCTATTATTCGGTTAAAGTAAAAAAGTGACGAAAGGAAACTAATTGGAAGTTTAGGACTTTGTGAAACTAGAATATTAAAAGTTTTTAATCTTTAGAAATTCAAATATACCTAGTGAAATCATTTAAGTTGTGGGGATTTGGAAAGGGTATTGTAAATTCATATATAGGATTTATTGGATAGACGGGCAGTGAGAATTATATTAGGGTAATCACGTAAACAAAATGTTTTAAACAAGTAAAAAAAATAGATACATGTAAATGGAGTACCTATATGAGTGATAAACCGTATTTGTAAACTGATAATCGGATAATTTTAGGAAAGAAAATGAATATATATATATAATATATATATATTATATTATATATATATATATAATATATATATATATATATTTTAGATATAGAAATTTTTCTTTTTTATATATATATACTAATATATATTATGTATATATATATGTGTGTTGTTGTGTGTGTGTGGGTGTAGGCGTGTGTGTGTGGTTGTGTGCTGGATTATTGAAACAATACAAGGTGCATAAGGAATATAGGGTATAGGGAATTGATAACCACAATGGACACACACAGGTTTATATTAACGATACAAAAGTATAATTAAAAAAGGAAATTTTAATTATTATTAATTTTTTCTGATTATTTATTATTATTATTATTATTATTATTATTGATTATATAGTATTATTTTATTATTTATTATTATTATTATTTTATTATTATTATTATTAATATTATTAATTTATTTTTTGGTGTTATCGTTATTGCTATTTTCGTTATGTTAGTGATTATTATTATCAATATTTTGGGATATTTAGGTATGCTAGGCCTTAACTGTAATGAACACTATTTAATATATTATTTGGAATAATTGAATCGAGTGCTAGTTTTATTACATTATCAATGGGTTTTAGTTTATAAATATTATGTGTGCAAGGACGGTGGGGGAGATTATTATTAAGTTATTATTAATCTATTTTCTTATTATTTTAATTTTATTTAATTGATTATTATTATTAACTTATTATTATTATTATTAATTATTTACTTAATTTATTATTATTATTATTATTATTTATTATTATTGATGCCGTTAGTTTTGGCCAATAAGAAATGAAGCTTGATTATTTTTAATATTAACAGGGCTGATGGACTAGAGCTGAGATCGCAGACTGAGACATGGGACTCGAGGCCTGTTTCCAGAGCTAAAAATCAAGGATAAATCTAAAAAGATCGGTCATTAAGGATCAGCCGACGAGCCAAAATTCGGGTTTACGGACTAAAATCGAACAAAAGGGGTGTACGCAGGTTCCGAGTTAATTTTTGGAAAAAAATTCATTGTCAATTTTAACGCACGAAGTTAAGGAACCTTAGGGATTCTGTGACTCGTCAGGCTGACTCGTGGACTTAGTACCCATCTATAGGATAAGGATACAATTTATTGACTGCTGCGGCAAAAGTCAAACTTTGGTCCGTAAATTACCGAATCTTTCCGGAGGAATAAAAGGACGTCTTGGCTGGGAATTAAAGCCAGAACTGACAACGGTTTTTCCCGAGGAAGTATCAGTCCAATATAAATTTAAAGCTAATTAAATTTATAAAAATTGTAAAAGAGATTGCATTATATTATTTACTTCACGTTTCTTGTATACCGCATTTGATATATTTATATTGGCTTTAGACACAGGCGAGGAATAGGTAATTATAGGATTGACGAGAGTTACGGTATATATAGTTCGTCATTTGTAGATTCAGTAAAAATAAATGCCATTTTTATTCATTTTATTTATTAATATATAAAACCCCCATTTTGGTGGTTTTTCACCCCTTGGTCTCTTGTATCGACCATTCTAGGAAACCTTCAAAGAGACAGACCCTTAACCTCCCGCAAAAAGGCGTTATATCGGTGACAAGTTAAATATAAAGGAAAACAACAAGAATATAGCATTGGTGGCCTGAGAAAATTTGAAGAGGATTAATCACGAGTGGTGGAACAATAAAACGGAGGAAGAGGAAACAGTTTGAAAAGATTGGGTGCAGGTGAAAAAATTTTTTGGTTTTGTTTTTTTCGTTTAAATTTTATATATATATATATAATACTATATATATATATATATATATATAATGATATATATATATCAGTATTATTATATATTAATATATAATGATATATAATATAATATATAATATATATAATATATATATATATATATATATATATATATATATGTTTTCCTTCGAAATACAAGGAATTTTTTTCTGAGTTAAAGGTAAATTTTGGTAATAAAAATAAAAAAAAAATAGAATTGGATAATAAGTTTTTCTTTTTTTTCTTTGCTTTGGATAAAAAGTTTCATTTCGATAAAAGGAATTGAAAATTTTTTTTCCATAATACCAGTATTTTTGTTTCCTAGTCTTTTCTCCTTTTATGTTTAGATCTACTGGCAAACTGCTAAGAAAAGAAGAAGAAGAGAAGAAAGCGAAAACCAAAAAACAAGCACAAAAAAAAAAAAAAGAGAGGAAAGGAAAAAAAATTTTTTTTTTTAAATAAATTTTGCCAGCCTGTTTTTAAACAGTCCAGTATAGCCAAAGAGGAGCTCCAGGTCATTAAGTATTTTCAAAGGAGTATTAAAATAAATTTGTGTACGCTTCTTTGTCCTAGTGTTGAGTTAAGAAAGTTTTTTTTTTTTTTATTTATTCTGGATATATATATATATATATATATATATATATATATATATATATATATATATATATATATATATATATATATTTTTTTATATATATATATATAATATATATATATTATATAATATATATATATATATATATAGTTTTGTTTGTTTTTTATTATTGTTTGTTTATTTTCTTGAAATGGAACCAATAAATAAAGAGCAGGGAGACAAGGTGAACATGGAAGAGAATAAACAGGCCACTGAAGAACAAAGTGCAATTGGGTACTTGGAAAAATTCCAAGATGCCATAGCACAGGAAGAAAATTTAGATGTCGATCGGATGACGACAGTATTGAAAGGAATATTACAGGCTCTGGAAAGAAAAAAAGAACCCACAAATATAGAGAAAGGAAGTGAGGTGAAAGAAGTTGTCAATATGGGACAGAAAGTTGACCCTAAAGAAACTGCCACCGTAATACAAAAAAATAGAGTGAGGATTGAGGAGCAGGCTTTCCAGAAATGGAAGTTAGCCCGTGAACAAAGTACCAGGAAGAAAGACATAACAAAGAAGAAGGCACGATATGATTCAGATGAAGGAAGTAGTTCTGATAGAGCAGTAAGTGATCCATTTGATGTTGTAACTGATTCTGACAATAAACCTAAGAGGAAGAATAAAAAGAACAGAAGTAGGAGGAAAAGAGCAGAAAGAAAATACACAGTTGATGAAAGCTCTACTACAGAAAATGAATCTGAAGCTGAGAGTGAGCTGGATCAAGGAGGGAAAAAGTGGCTTAAAAGGTTAGTGGAGTTGGAAGAGTCAGGTGTAGAATACAATAAGGCGGTAAGTAGGATATTTATCGTTTTGGCCGGTGAAATGGTGGAAGTGATGAAATCATTTAGAAGGGCTAATGTTAAAGCTGTGAAACCTCTGAAATATGGAAAGAGAAAGTACAAAAATTTGAGGCATTCATAGAAGACTATGAGAGGTATGCAAGGGAACAGTTAGGCAGAGACAAGAATCGTTGGGCAGTAGAGTTAAGGAATTTCCTAGAAGGTCCAGCACTGAGGACATATTATAGCATTTATAGGGCAAAGGTTAAATACAGCACCATTGTAGCAAGATTGAAAAGCTGGTGTAAGGAAGAAAAAGAAAGTGAACAGATAGAATTGCAAAAGGAGTTCTGGAAGATGGAAATGCGAAAAAACGAAAAGGTGACCGAGTTCGCATTAAGGATTCAGACCACTTATGAGGCAGCCACTAAAGAGGAAGACAGAGACAAACAAGTGTTAAAAAAGCAAATTTTTGAATTGCTTACCAAAAACTATGGCAAGGCGATTTAAAATAAGGATGGGAAGTGAAAAGGAAAGTGCTAAAGTAAGGTGGAAGGACATACTAAATTGGGCGCAGGAGGAAGATCAATTAGATGACCAGGAAGAGGAATCTAAAGATGAGGGCATACCGATATGGGCCACATTAAATAAGGAAACTAGTAGAAAGGGCACAAATGCGGATAAAGTACGTTATGGTAGGCCAGTATACCAACAAAATGCAAACACAAGAGAATATACCAGACAGAGCGATAGTAGGTATGGTGGTGAAGGAAAAAGGTTTTACTGGTGTAACAGGGTGGGTCACTTTAAAAGAGAGTGTTGGAAATACAATGGATGGTTCTTAATGTGTGGAAGTGGTGAACATCGGACCATAGAATGCGGATCAAAAGGAGGTTTCAAACAGCATGAACAAGGTTTCAGAAGACAGGACCAACAGGACATGGGCAGACAGGAACAAGACGACGGAAGAACCTTCGAGAAAAAATGTTTTCTGTGCGAGGAGACAGGACATTGGAGGGATTCTTGCCCATTGAGAAGAGAAATTGAGGAATTAAAGAGGAAGAAAAAGACACAGACAACTTTGGGAAACGAGGGAGCTCCGTCAGCACCGGGGACAAGTCGGAGCGAACCCCCAAAATAAATCATCGTTTAGAAATCAGCCCGGACATTCAAGGTTGTGTAATATTGGACCCAGAGGCAGAAGAATTCATAAGTAGGACAACTGAGAATATTGAGGATGCCCTACCACAGAGGATACCTAGAGATAGAGGGAGAGGAACAAATGCAGTGAATACGACAACTTGGATATATCATGCCATAAGTAGGACTTCTATTGAAGGTAGGCACGGTATTAATATAACACATCTATTGAAATTTATTGTGAAATTAAATAACGTAGAAATGCCAGCTATAATAGATTCAGGATCTCAGTATTGTATTATAGGACAAGAACAGTTCAGGAGGATTCCAAATCCCGAAGTTGAAAACAAGGTGATGAGACTACGAGGAGTAGGAGATCCGCAGTTGATTGTAGAGTCCCATCGGACAGTAAAATTAGGAATTTCAATTTATGACATCAATTATGGGTCGGCAGACTTCATTGTGGTAGAAAGGTTGAAAGAAGGCACGATTTTGGGAATGCCATTTTTGATACAAAACAAAATTAAAATAGATGTAAGAGATGGTTCATTCACTAGGTATGGAGAACATAATACAAAGGAACAGGTTTATTTTACAGAAAGATCTGGGAATTGCGTGAGGACCGTAACATTCCTACCATTATGTACTACAGAAGAGGTTACGATTACAACAAATGATTGGATTTCGGTGAAAGCAGAATGGAATTCACAAAAGATCAAGCCCAGAGAAGGAAGATACTACGACATTAAACCAGAAGAGTTATTGGTCGAAGGCGAAGAACACAATCGAAGAGGGTACAACAAACGGTTTAAGGTACTACCAGGATTGGTGAAATGGAGTACAAAAGAAGGAAATATATTACTGAGGAAACTGATACCAGGGCAATTAAGATTGGAAGGGAAAAATAGGAAATAGCCCCACCTAGTATTGGTATGAGAATAACTTCCAAAAATTAATGAAAACAGAGGAATGTTACAGTGAATACAATGGTCCGAGAAACAGGAAAACAAGGAACCATTGAGAAGGAATGGACGAAGGAAAAAAAATTAGGAAAAAGAAATCTACAGTTATGAAAAACTAAAAACAGGAACAGCGGAGGAAATGTTCATCGAGAGTTCTGTATAGACAAAAAGAGTATTTTAGCAAGGAGCGCGATTCGATGTGACTAAAAATCCATGACCCCTAGAGGATACGGTTACATGATAAACTCCTATCTATCAAAGGGCAAGAAGATTCGATCAAAGGACAAATGAGGAGATCGAAAATCAGGTTCAGGAGTTGTGTCTAAAGGATATCGTGGAGCCGTGTGCGGCCGAATGGAGTTCCCCAGTGGTACCCGTCAGAAAGAAGGATGGAACGCTTCGTCTATGCACAGACTATAGACGCTTAAATAAGGTAGCAGAGGTAGATAGGTTTCCAATGGCTAATATCACCGAAACGATTTTTTCATGTCATGGGGTAAAGTACTACACTTGTCTAGATTTGGTGAAAGGGTATTACCAAATGCAGCTGGAAGAGGATAGTAAGGACTTTACTGCATTTTCTACAGTTAGTGGGCAGTACAGATTTAAAAGGTTGAGCTTTGGATTAAAAAATGGACCAGCAGCATTCCAGAGAGAGATGCAGAGGATACTGACAGGATTCAGCCGGGATAGAGTGGTGGTGTATGTAGATGACGTCCTCTTGATATCAAAGGAATTTGAAGAACATCTGATACTGATTGAGCAGGTTCTACAGCGTTTTTCCGAAACAAACGTTAAGATCAAAATCAGCAAGTGTAAAAAAGCGTTAAAAGAAGTTAAAATTTTTAGGTCATATCCTCAGCAGGACAGGAATAAGAAAGCTTCCAGAATTCATGGACCAGGTGGATAAATTGGAAAGACCAAATAATGTGAGAGAATTAAGACGGTACCTTAGAATAATAAACTTCCAGCGTAAAGTTTATTAAAAACTGTTCAGGAGTGGCAGCGCCCCTTAGTGCTTTTAAAGGAGGAAAAGACAAGGATAAAATCGAATTGGGACGGAATTGAAAGGAATTAAGCTGTTGGAAGGCTTAAAAGATTAATGAAAGAGTTTGCAGTGGAACTGGCATTTCCAGACTTTTCAGAAGGCGGTACCAAAATTGGAACTCTTATTGTGGAATTGCGACGTGGATTTGGCATGGGCTGGCAGACTTGTGTCAGGAAACAGGAAGGCGAACGAAGGAGTTGATTCGCTTTACAATTCCCATTACATTTAATGCGTTTTGTGAAAGAGCATCCACCATAGAAAGGGAATTGTTAGCCATAAGATGGGGAATCAAAAGCTTCCGCCCCTTTTTATTAGGTAAGGACTTATACCTATACACGGACCATAGACCTTTAGTGTACCTCCATACAATTGAAGCTGTAGTAGACAAGTAAGCTGGCCCGCGGTTCCTGGACGACCTAATTGAAATATAGCTTCCAAATTCCAATACTAACCCAGGAAAAGGACAACGTTTTTTGAAAAGGGACACATGTCCCCTGCCAAAGAAAACCAGAGGAGGAAACTAATACTACAAATCCAGAGGCTTCTTTACCAAAAGTATTGGAAATAATAAGGTTAGTGCCAGGAGGTGCGGATTCCTTGTTCTTAAGCTTGGAGGAAATCTTAAAAGACGGAACTATTACAGAAGAAGGACCACAGGGAGTTAAGAAGGTTCTTATTAGAGGCTTTACTAAATAATAGGAAATTGTATGGATTGGATAGGAAACCAAAATCTTTGAAGTGGTTAAAAACTATCAGTGTTCCAGGAAGAGAACCGATTCCGGAGGTATTACTGGTAGCCAGTGATGAATTCAACCTGAGGATTTGGCTACACCACGGGATCTGTTGTTCGGTTATTTATATTGGGCCTAAAGCAAGAAAACGTGACGACTTAAAGGATGTCCACATACAAGTATTAGGAGGGTCCCATTTTAACCCACATTAAAGGAAGATGGTACTTTCGATGCAAATAAGGATGACACCATAGCAGACGAACTGACAATTGAGGAACAAGAAGTACCATCTGAGGAGGAAAATGAAAAATACCTGGACAGTGAAGAAAGTGAAGAAGATAATCTGTTACAACAACCATCAGAGGAAGGATTGGGAGTGAACTTGTTAATGAAGGAAAGAGACACCAGTCTCGGTTAAGCTGTAACCATAAAATAACAGGAGTTGCATGGCAGGACATTTCTATCGGCGAAATCTCTAGGTGCGCCTTCCTAGATACAGGATCGGTTATCAGCTTGCTTCCAAATACAGTTGTCAAGGAATGGACCAGTTTGGGCATATTTAAGGAAATGGAGTGTGGATATAACAATTAATCGGAATACCACCAGAATGTGGTCGAATGTTACAACTACGGTAGCTATAAGGATAGATACCCGCTATCGGAAAACAGTGTTGACATTAGTATTCGTTAAGGATGGGTATATTCCATTATGTTTTCTTCTCGGAATGAACTATTTGGTAGAAACAGAAGCAAATTTGGACTTTGGGGAAGGCATCATCACACATGGAGATGATGAAGATCAGGTTAGTGATGGTTTTCTTATTGGTGTATATAATGTCATAGTGAATGATAATGATAGGGTCAATAACATAATAACATTTGAGGAAATAATGACATTACAGGAAAGGTTCAAAGTGATAAAAAAATTAAAGGAGAAGATTAGGAATAAAAAATCAATTCTTAAATAAGATGTATTACTAAATGAATTCTATAGGTATAAGGAAGATCTACTAATGAACAATACTATACTGGTTAAAAGGATTAAGAACAATCAATTCTGGGCAGTAATAGGGTTTCAACAAATGGTCAATACCTGCGTAGTGATACATCGAAATATGGCTCATATAGGTCAAGGAAAACTGACAAATTTAATATCAAGATATGTATGGCATCCGAAAGGTCATACCATAATCCAGGAGGTATGCAGGACATGTCCTACTTGTCAACTGAATAAGGTGGATCATAAGGTTATATTCCCACCAATTTGGAAAATTCAAGTTGCCAATCCGTTTGAACTGGTTGCAGTTGATGTTATGGCTAAGCCGAGAACAAGGAGAGGATATATTGCTTGCTTGGTGGCTGTGGACCACTGTAGCAAATGGGTCGTGGTCAAACCACTAAAGGACAAATCGGCCAGAAGTGTTTCAGGGGCATTCGAAGAACAAATGCTACCCCAACATTTTTGAGGCCTCCGTTTACAAGGTTTATAACGGATAATGGGAGTGGAATTTCGGAAGTAACAAGTTTCAGGGAGAGGCTCCAGAAAAACAACAATCGACCATATATTCAGCAGGCCCATAATAAGCCTTCATTTCCAATGAGGCAGTAGAACGTACAAACGTAAATTTGCGGGGAATTTTCTTAAAAAAACCGGCAAAAAAAGGCATCAGGAGTGGGACGATTGCAGTTACCCTGGGGGTCATAGTATACAATAATACAAAACATTCCGAACTAGGAGCGAACTAGTCTGAAGTTGCTGATATCAACACACAACTCATGCGCAAGGTACTGCCAATCTCTATGGAAGAACAGAGTAAATGGAAGGAGGGACACCCAACTGGCTACCCTATGCAGTAGGAGTTAAGGTCAAACGAAAAATTATTTCAGCAGATCGGTCCTTGGAGAAGAAATTGAGTGAAAGATACGAAGGTCCTTTCACAGTGGTCAAAGTAATTGCTGGAGGAATGACGTATGATGTCGAGGGTCAGGGTAAAACTATGAGGGTGCACTATGCACACTTAAAAATATGGGCGGATCCACCAAAATATTTACGACAGTACTTTGAAAATGAGAAAGGAGAATTCCATCCAGTTGGTGAATATATTAATGAAACAATAACAGAGGATGAAATGGAGGCACCATCAGTAAATATGATATACATTGCACCTCTAAAGCAAACAACAAGAAAGAGGAAGCACGGGGACAAAAACTAAGGAGACATGGGATTTTTTACAGTTTGCTATAGGCAAACCAAGCCATAGAAAGGAAATGGGAACACAAAACGGAAGATTTAGGAGAGGATAAAACAACACAAGCAGAGGCAGATCCTTTGCCATCACCTGTAGATACTAGCGAGCTATTGGATTGGATAGACTCAGCGCAAGAGGACGTAAATTCAGATGATGAGTTCGATCTGCAGAAATTTGAAAGAGAGTTAAGGTTTCCTAATAACAGTTATATTATAGGAATAACTGTTTCAGATGCCACTTACGAAGAAGAGGAGGAGGTTCCAGAAATAACCGAACCCCGAGATATATTGAAGTTAGGGAGGTAAGCAACATTGCTGAGAATAATATAAATATTCCATTTTCTTACCCCTAGGTCCATTTCACGAAGAATGAGAGAAGGTAGGTGAGGATCAGAACGGATGATGTTGATGACGAACCGGGAAGGACAGGGAGGAACAAGGACAAGGATTGGAGATTGGACATCGGCCAGATGACACGATCCAAGGGGTCAGCCCAGACTCTTCCCATATGTGCAACAAAAGGGGTATGGGTTTGAGAAAGGGCTGAGGGAAGAAAGGGCATCTCATTGGAAAGTTAGGTAAGATCATTCCTCTTTGTTTATTTTGTTTTTTATGGAGGGGGATTTTTTTTTTATGTTTCTTTCTTCTTTTTAAGATTGGATTCCAAATCTTGAAAGGGGGAGTAGTGTCATGAATCTGACAAACCTCCCGATTACGAGAAGCAGACGATTGCTCCCGATCAGGAAAAACCATTGTATTTCTACAACTCAGGTGAAGCAGTCGCTTTTAAAAAAAGTTTATAAGTGTTGAAATCCGTGTAAAATCAAAACAAGTATTTTTGACGACAAATAGTGTCTTTATCGGATTTATAACCAGGAATTGTATTTGCTCCAAAGTTTATTATATTTATAACCAGGAATTGTATTTGCCCCAAAGTTGGTAAGTATATTTAAACATAAAACAAAATTAACGTATGTAATAACTAATTAGTAAAAGGCTAGAATTTAGGTATCAACAAAGTTTATTAAAATAATGTGCAATTCGGTTAAAGCAAAAAGTGACAGAGAAAACTATATTCGAGGAAATTTAAATAAGTTTAGGATTTTGTAAAACTAGGATTACTAAAAGTATTAATCGTAAATTTTTATAAATTATATGGCCAGGAATTGAATTGAAATCATTTAAGTTTTGAGAATTTAAGTGCATAGGATTTAAGAAGGGTATTGTAAACTCGATACTATAGGATCTATTTAGGATAG
>JABUQX010078945.1:17500-21843 GCA_015478945.1 Trachelipus rathkii
CTCGGGTTTTTTCCAACCCTGTGTTAAAATTACTAAACTGGATAGATAACCGAGTAAATATAAACACAATTTTGAGCCATTGAGAGGAGCGTTTATTAAATTTCTTGAAAAAAGAATTTATTCTTATCGAAATCGAATCTATTACAATTTAAAATCTGATAAGAAATATTTTAAACTCGTAAATTAACTGAACGGTTAACGATGTAGGAGGGAAATTTTTAACTACAGTTAATACGTCCGTTACTTCTTTTCGAAATTAACGTAAAGCGTTAAAAGTTAACGAAAAAATTTAACGAGTTAATTAACGAATTTACGCTTAACGCGTTAATGCCCACCTTTGTATATATATATATTAGATATATATATATATATTATTATATATATATTATTATATATATATTATATATAATATATATTATATATATATAGATATAATATATAGTATATAGTAGTATAATATATATAATATATATATATAGTATTATATATATTATATAGTATAATATATATAAAATATATATTATATATATATATAATAAAAAAGCTTAAGGATCAAATTTTTGTAGAAAAATAGTATTTAAAAAGTTATGTAATATTTATTAAAATAATCAAGTTATTTCTAAAACTTGAAAATGTTTTCGCATTGTTATTTGAATTTGATTCTTATATGAAACTGTAATTCTTAGGCCCGTATGTTTAAAGAATGTTAATAAGTTATTTTTGGAGGGTGAATTTAGTAACCCTTAATTTTCCAAAAAAAAAAAAAAATATATATGATATTATTATATTTATATATATTATATATATATTTTTATATATATATATTATATATAATATATATATATATATATATATATATATATATATATATATATATATATATATAAATATAATATATATATATATATATTTTTTTACAGTTTCACCACCACTCACGGGCAGAGCCCTATTTCAAGGAGGGGGTGTTGCCCACATCAGTCATTCATCAACTAACGCAAACTACGCAGATAGCACAGACGCAGGCTTAAAGTGGATAGAGATTAAATTCAGCAGGAAACACAGAAATGGAAGAGAATTCCACAAAACAGAGGTGAGCAGGATAAGAAGGAAGGTCATCACAGCGAACAAGCTTGGACATTACCAATATCAACACAAAAACTCATACGCGCATAGCACCCCTTATAAGCTGACGAGGGCGCCGTAAATGGTGGTGGTAGCGAGTGAAAAGTTCCCCGAGCACTGCACTGCCGGTACCTCAGAAAGGATAAAGCACGCAACATCGCGCCGCAAAGATAGAGGGTCAAGTGAACTGGAAAGTGCATAACAGTTTATAAGCCTTTTTGGCCTTTGGACTCGAATCCCTATCCAAAAGCCGGGAGAAACCAGAGCCCCCCCCAGACTATGAGTAACAAGTTACTCCACACAAGGCGGCGGGTAATGAGGCCCCGTATCGCTGGAGCAACTGAGAAAGAGAAAAAAGTCTCGCAGCCTAAACAAAACTCCCAGTTTCTTTGAGGCCACCTAGCAACCATTGTGATGTGAGGTTTCCAAGGCATTTTTTTGTTTAAGTTTAGGCCAAGGATGTTTATATTGTCAACAGCAGAGACGAGAGAACCGTCCGAAAGAGATAGGAAAGTTGAAGGTCTGTCTTAGAGAGGGAGATTGGCGATTGGGTTTTTAAGGGAATTGAATTTCACAAGGTTAGACGACCCCACCCGGAAAATTTTATCCAGGTCAGCGAGAATAGATTCGGAAAGATTATTAAGACGAGAGGCCATTCTAGAAGTAAAAGAGGAGCAGAATGTGGGAAATTGAGTCATTGAAGTGAAGGGTCGAGTCTTCGGCATACGAGTGGATAGAGTTAGATGTGCAGGGAGAAGATCATTAATGAAAAGTAGGAATTAAATAGTAAGATAAGGACAGAACCCGTTAGAGGAACACCACTTATTGACAGAAAAAAGCAGAAGAAAGTCGCCCCGTCAACAACAGCGGATATTAGGCGATTTGAAAGAAAGCTAGACATAAAGTAAACAAGAGAAGGAGGAAACCCAAAGAGGGAGCTTGGAGAGCAGTGGACGCGTGCCATACCCAGTCAAATGCCTTGGATATGCTCAAAGCGCCACCACGCAAGTCTTCCCCGTAGGTTCCTGAGGGCGGAAAACCGTAAATCAGTTAGATAGGAAAGTATATTCGCCAGTCAGACCTCGAGCGCCAGAAGCCGTAACTGGCGATCGGAAAAGAAGTGAATGAGAGACTCCAATGGTCTAAGAAATGAGAGTTAAGAGAAGAAGGGTTCAAAGATCTTAGATAGAATACAAGTGAAGGCTATAGGGCAATAGTTAGAAGAACCAGAGCGGCTTCCTTTTTTCGGAACAGGTTGGAAAAGGTGCGTGCTTCCAACACTGAGGGAAAGTATTAGTATTGAGACATAGAGCAAAATAGTTGAACGAGGGCGGGGTCAGCACAAAACACCACTCCCTCTAAACTCGGGGCAGAATTACCAGGCCGGGCCGCGCCGCCTTTCCTAACATTCATAGATTTTAGGAGTCCTAATCGCATCCGAGCAAAATTGTAATCACAGGGCAATATTCATAGGACACCTAAGAGAAGAAGGAGGAGGAGGAGGGTAATGCCAGAATCGTCTAGGTTTGAGTTAGAGGAAAAATAGGAGGCCGAAGAATTTGCCTTTTCAGTTGGAGAATTAGCAACAGAACCATTCAGATCGAATAAGAGGGGAAAGGAAGACTTTACAGAAGTTGTAGAGATATTTTGGCAAAGAGGCCAAAAAGATTTATCAGTAGGAGAATCAAGGAGGTTAGGCGCAACTTTCGTTGAATGAAAGGCCCACTTTGCTCAGACGAAGAGTATCCTAAAGATTCTAGCTGAAGGATAAAATTAGCTAAGAGTGTAGGAGAACGAGATATTTTTCCCACCCCTGATACGCCTACTGCTCTAGCCTGAATGGGCCACAGTAGCAACGCACGATCGTAAACCATGGATTATTGAGGAGAGAAAGATTTAGAGTTAAGAAGGAATGAACCTGCTCATCCCATCAACGGTTACAGCTCCCACCTTATCGGCAGAAGAAGCCGAAGCTGTCACCATGAGTTAAAGCAAGTTCCATTCCATTATAGCATAGCCGTACGAAGCGACGGCAAGGCCCCCCAATCCTCCCGATCAAAGTGATCCAAAAAAAACGCATAGGCAGGATGGAGCTGTTGAAGAGAAAACATTAAAATTAAGAGATATAATCGGTTGTGGTCAGATTTACCGATAGGAGCGAAAGTGGGTATTTTATTAGAGGAGAGGACTTAGTGGTGAAACATTTGGCTCAAGTGTTGCTTCAAGGAATTGGTTGTTGGTACGAATCCGGAATGTGTGTGGGGTTCTTTAATTAGTTCCTCCAGATCGTTGAGAATGCGGAATGATTCGGCCTCCTCCCCCCACCTATCAGTATGAGAGGACCCCAACCATTCCGTGTTGTGTACATTGAAATAACGCCTAAATAGAGGACCCAGTATTTGGATGAGAAGATATAACACTCTCGTGAGAAGTAGTAAGATATTCAAAAATAGGCGGTAGAATGTATATATATATATATATATATATATTATATATATATATATATATATATATGAGTATTATAGATATATATATTTATATATAATATATATTAGTATATATATTTATATTGTTATATAATATTATATATATAGATTTTTTGTTTTATTTTTTGTTTTTTGAGTATACAGGACCCCCACGGCTGCACAGAGAAGCCGCCATACGGCTGAAAAATCAGCACTATGGGAGGGGCTCTGTCATATATCATCTTCAAGTGTTATTGTAGCTTTGGATAGGATAATGAACTTATCAGCAGTCAAAATGAAATAAAACTAAAAAGAATGGTATACCTTTCATATCTACAAATAGTCCTAAGATACATAACAAAATCAATGTATAGAGAATATTCACTTCTTGAGGATACAAGGAAAATTAGAGTTAACCCAACTAAAGTGCGGAAGATTTTCGGACAATATATGGGATAATCTTCAGAAGGTGATGGACCGATAAAGTAAGGAAAGAGCGACGGCGAAAGATCGTCAGCTGGGGATAGTCAATGACAGAAATGGCGAAGAACAGATTGAGGAGTGTTGGCAACTTGCAAAATTTGCAATAAGCGCTTTCGCGGTGTGAGGAAGGACCACTCACCAATGATCGGCTTTGTTTATATTTCTTAAGTTTCGCTCCCCGCTGATCATAGAAATGGGTTAATTTAGAAGTTAATATAATTAGTTTTTTATTGTAGGCCAAATATATATATATATATATTATTCTCTCTCTTT